>PVHX01004505.1:0-39112 GCA_004024805.1 Geosciurus inauris | reverse complement strand
CTTCTGATAAAGGTACCCTCACACCACCACATTTTTTGACAAACCATTTTGAACACAGTTCTTTGGCTTCACCCACCTCTCCTATTGCTGCAAGCTCAGCACCATGTGCAGTGATCAGTCCTCCATCCTGTTTCTGCTTTAAAAATGGAGTGGCTGGAAGTCCCATCAGGGAAGACCAGTCAGACACAGCTTTACAAACACTGTGTTTAGTCCTCAGAGATTTGGGCAAGGTGGTCTGGAGAGGAATTAATCATTGTCCAAATGGGAAGATAATCTGGGGTTTGGAGTCTTTTAACAAAGGTTATGATGTTCACCTGAACTGTTAATAAAGTTGGCATGTAATTCTGTGTGACGAGGTCATGTTAGGCCACTGCCATTGGTTTCCTCTCTAGACATATTTCAGATAGATCCCATCAGATGAGGGAGGAGGCTGAGCCAGACAACAGACCGCTTTATTGGACCCACTCCTATGCTGTGAGTTCTTCTCAAAAGGGTTGGATCCTCTGCTTTTCTTGTAGCAGAAGTGCTATGTGGGGAGGGGTTCATACATATACTGATGAATTATTACCACAATAATGCTATATAAAAAGCATCCCAAAATTCAGTGGCTAAAAAAATAATCTATATATTCTATATAAGCTAATAAGCTACAACTTATCTGGGTAGCATTCTGTTCCAGCCTCTAGAATGCACATAAAACTCAGGTCAGCTCCATATGTTTTATTCTGGGCTCCAGGTCAAAGGGGCGGCAACTACTAGGAATATAGTCTTTTCATGGTAGGTTACCAGAACACAGTCACAGCCCAGCCATACAAGTATATTTCAAGCCTCTGTTCATGTCACATTGTCCAGACCAAAGTCAGGAACTGAATATACTACACTTTCTGTGAAGCTATAACAAGATGGTGGATACTAGCCGGGTGTGGTGGCACATACCTGTAATCCCAGCACTTTGGGAGGCTGAGACAGGAGAATCACAAGTTCAAAGCCAGCTTCAGCAAGGGCGAGGCACTAAGCAACTCAGTGAGACCCTGTCTCTACATAAAACACAAAAAACAGGGCTGGGGATGTGGCTCAGTAGTCAAGTGCCCCTGAGTTCAATACCCAGTACCAAAAAAAAAAAAAAAGATAGTGGATACTTCTACTATAGGAGAATGACAGATTTGGACTAATAATTGAAAGTAACATGCACCCTGTGAGATAATGTCAACATGAATCTCTTCAAATAAATTTTTGTTTCTACTTGAGTTTTCCTAAGTAGTCAAAGAAAATGTCTACGTCATTGGGAATTGAGAAATGAGGAGCAGGTGTGAGAAGGGGAGAGTTAGAGCAGCACATTCACATTTTCAGGATTCTGGGTATCTGCATCTCCATGCAGATACATTGCTCTCTGTGTTTATGTATTTGACAGAGAAATGCAAAGGAGGACATGGAAGTTGCAATATTGCTTTAGAGTTAATTCATGAACTTCTAAAAAGAAAGCCCCTCAAATTCTGAAAAGACAGATGCTTAAAGCGTATGAAAGGAGTACATGGCACGTAAGAGTTCTTTTTAATTTTTTTGGTTAGTGGTGTTTTTTTTTTTAAATATTTTTTTAGTTGTAGATGGACATGATGTCTTTATTTTATTGCTTTGTACGTGGTGTTGAGGATCGAACCCAGGGCCTCACGCATGCAAGGCAAGCGCTCTCCGCTGAGCTACAATCCCAGCCCGGTTAGTGGTGTTTTAAAGGGAAAAGTTGGTACCATTAGCTAAGATGCTGAAAAACAATTAACTAGCAATTTTACTTACACCTGGTAAGTCATTTGAGTAATTAACAAACGTGGGTGAGAGAAGAAATTGGTATACCAATATTTGTTGTCACCATTGACTTCCCTTTTGATAGCCACCGAATGACAAAGTTAGCACTGTTCAAGGGTAGAAAAAGGGAGGGATGGGGAGAGATTGCCTAACAGATGGAAAGACAGCTTGATAAGAGGAATATGCTACGGTGTGTTATTTTTAAATATTTTGAGTTATTTTTAAATATTTTAAATATTTAAATATTATATACTATATACATGTATGAAATATCACACTGTACCCCATAAATATGTACATTACTATCTCAATTAAAAATTTATTCATTAGTTAAAAAATCCCTATGACCTATGACTGGTCTCTATGATTGGGAGGGGGTGGGGAGAAATCTTGAGAGTCTCAGAGACAACTAGAAAAAGATGTCCCTGTCTGTCTGTTTTGTTTTGTTCAAGGATGACTACATGTGGCCAGGGCCCTGGATATTCCTTTTCTGTCAGCATCCCAGCTGCATCAGACCCTGCTTCTGCTTATCACACTAACAACTCTGTGCATTTCACAGGAGCAGCAGCAGCATCTAGAGCCATCAGCTCTACAACCTTCCTCATCTATTGTCCAGGCCAAGGTAAATCACACACACCTCAGAACAGGTCCTTAACCATAAATACTGAACGATTTTTGTTTTGAAAGCACTGGGCAAGCATACCTAGTCTTACTTGGAGGTGCTGAGAATGCATCTCCAATCTTTTATGACATAGCTTTTTTTTTTTTTAAATGCTGACCATATCCTTTATTATTCATCCTTAATACAAGGCTAAGTTGTTTTTTATAATCGCTTTATTGAGATATAATTCATATAACTTTAACATTCACTCTTTTATAGTATGCCACTTGGTGGTTTTTCGTATATTTGGAGTTCTGCACCACTGTCATTATCTAATTTTAGAACATCTTCATCATTCCAAAAAGAGATCCCATATCTATGAGCAGTAACTGTCCATTCGGCCTCCTTCACCCTACCTAGCTCATACGGACACCCCTGACAACCACTAATCTAAAACCTACTTTTTGTCTCTATACTTCTACCTATTCTAAACAGTTCATTTAAATGGCATCTTACAATATGTGGCCTTTTCTGATTGACTTCTTTCACTTACCATATGTTTTCAAGATTCAGCCATGTTGTAGCTTATATCAAAATTTTATTCCTTTTTTATTAATTGCTAAATAACATTCAATTGTATGGATAGAATGAATTTTGGTTATCTACTCATCGGTTGATGGACATTTGGGTCTATGCTATGAACATGCATGTATAAGTTTTTGCATGAACATATAATTCCAACTTTCTTGATTTATGTACCTAGGAATGAAGTTTTTGGGTCATATAATAAAGTTGTTTAAAATGTTAAGGAACTGCTAAACTTTTTATAATGAATCATTTTGCTTTCTACCAGCAATATATGAAGGTAAAATTTTTTAAACATTTACTAAAATTTTATAGGAAACGTTTTATAACATTTACAACATATAAAATTTTTCTTACCAACACTTGTTATTTAATCTTAATAGGTTAAGGTACTTCATATCTATTATCTTAATAGGTATGAAGTAGTGACTCATTGTGGGTTTACTTTGCATTTTCCTAGTGACTAATGATGCTGTTTATCTTTTTATGTCCTGATGAGTGACTTGAATATCATCTTTGGAAAGGGATCTATTGAAATAATCTACCACTTTAAAATCCATTTTGAGTTAATTTTTATAAATGGTGTGAGGCAAGAATCCAAGTTCATTTTTTTTTTTGCATATCAACATCCAGTTGTTTCATCATTGTTTGTTGTAAAAATAATTATTTCCTCACTGAATTGTGTTGGTACCTTTGTAAAAGATCAATGAACATAATATGAAGATTTATTTTGGATTTTTAGTTCTATTTCATTGATCTATATGTTCATCATTATGCTATAACCACATCTTTTAGATTATTACTTTTTTTTTTTTTTTTGAGATGAGGCTCACTATGTTGCTCAGGCTGGCCTCAAGTGATCCTCCTGCCTTCCAAGTAGCTGAGACTACAGGTTCCCACCGTAGTAAGTTTTGAAATTGGGAAATGTGAGTCCTCTAGCTCTGAGAAGGGAGCTTTTCCAGGGACTTGTCAGATCAAATAGTGACAGTTCTCTAGGAATAGGGCTTTTGGGGAAATCTAAATTTGTTCCAAACCCTCTAGAGTTTATTAGGGTGCTGGTTTCTCCAGCAATTATGGTTCCAAGGCTGTTAGTTTTCAAGGTAAATGGGGAGGTGGGGAGATGGGAATGGGAACAGATCAAGTTAAAAATGCCACAGAGCTCATGATTCTTGTCAAGATTCAGCCATTATTTTTTCTTGAATAAATATTCCTTGGATTGTTGAAAGCCTTTAGTTCATTTCCAGAGTTCTTAAAAAAAGTCTATTTTGACAGTTCTTGCCAGTGTTCTTGTTGCATTATGGAGGAGAAAGTTTTCAGAGGTCATTACTCTGCCACTCTAGAATTGCTTCTCTTTTGTTATTTTTAAATAAATATATATGGTAGATGGGAGTGGAGGACCAGGAAACTATAGGCTACCTCCAGTTCCAAATTATCATATCATCAGTGTTATGTATAACAGATAAGCCTGTTGACACAGAGTGTGTATGATGTCAGAAATTACCTAGGTTTACACTTACTTAGTTGTAGACCTAAGCCCAAGCCAATCAAACAATCATTTCTGGAGCTGGTACTATGATGAATCAAGTACTATACCATAAAGAATAACAAAGATGAGTGAAACTGTATTATTTAAGAATCTCACTGCAGAAGCTAGCATTAACCCAACTTGAACTTGTGTAGGCAAAAGGAGAACTTTCATAGGAAGAATACTAGGGTGTTTTATGCAACCAAAGTGGAGGTTAGACAACAAAACTTTGGATGTAGTGGCTATAAAGCTGTGAGATATAGTGTCAGAGGCCCTGAGGCCAATGCTCAGAAACCTCCACAACCCTCTCTCTGTCTTCCTCTCATCTCTGTTCTCCCTGTGAAGCTTCATTCCCTCTCACCATGGAGCAGCCTTCTCCATCTGGCAGGAGTAGCAGCAGCAGATTTCATCATCAATCCTGAATCTATATTCTTCTATGGATCTGCATCTTTTGCCATGTGACTTTGCTACTCCTCTCACCAAAGACACATATGCCTTAGAGAGTAGTCATATGACTCGCTTTGGCCAATAGAATTGGGTCTAAGTGACAGAATTCTAGAGCCTGAAGGTTATGAGATTCTCCCCTACTTGTAAGCTATTCAGTTAGCCTACACCACTGTTCCATGGATGCAGATAAAAGACATGTGATTATAGTGTCAAAGACAAAGGACTTTATTACTCACGATGCAACAAATAGTATGAACTTCATGTTTGCTTCATTTTACTCCCTATCAAGTTCCATTGAGATGACTCAGAGGGGCTCAGGTGACTGCCACACATGGCAGAAGGTATGTCAAGCTGAAGAACTACAAGTTCAGGGAACCCAAATATTTTACAATGGGCAATAAGCCCGCTTGATCTTTATCCCAGTGGGAGACATTATTGTTACTATACTAATAGTAAACTCGCTTATCTTTTGATCCAGGAGACATTATCTTTATCCTTTGAAGATGTAAGGAAATTTGGCCCTTTCTCTGGACGGTGATAATATCTCTGCATACAAGGCTGTTTGTTACATGAAGTTTGGAACATGTTCAGTCAATGCTTTGCTAGCAAGATATAAAGGAATGTGAAACCCTTGAAGAATCATTTAACAAGTTCAGGTTCTAAGCCCAGATCTCAAGAGGTCTCACATGTTTCTGCTTGCCTTCTTTTTCTTCTGCCTTCCTCTATGAGAAAAACATTCCATGGCCAGCTCATTTATGCCAGAAGGAGAATAAAAGACATATGCAAAACAACTTCCCACCTTGGTCTAGCCAAGAGCAACTGACCGATTTTCAATTGAATTAAAGTTAGCATGAACTACATAAATATTTGCTCTTATATTCCTCTGAGGCCTTGTGGTTGTTACCCAGTAATAGCTAACTGATGCAGTGGCCTTCAATGGCAACTCAGTTTTCCATCTTACGTTCTCACCACAAAAGAGGGACTGGCACAAGTTGTGTGTGGTTCTGGCAAAGGGCTCTGATTGGCTCATCCTTAATTGTAAGTTAACAAGTTAGCCTGCCTCAGTTTCATGGAAGTAGGCCAGTAAAGTGTGGCCACAAAATCACACACAAAAAATAGACTTTACTACCATCATCATGTAAGTGAATGAGGGACAATTCCTGGAGAAGGAAGGGACAGGGGTACACAGCGCAGGCATTCATGGTCTGCGAGGAACAATGAGGCTCTACTTAAAAACTTATGTATTTTACTTATGCCAATTATGTTTTACTTATGCCAATTCAAGTATTCCTCTCTCTATCTCTCTCTGTGTGTGTGTGTGTGTGTATGTGTGTGGGTGTGTGTGGGTGTATGTGGCTATTGGAGGTCAGAATCTGCTATTAACTCAGTCAGCCTACATTCCAAGTCACATTCAAAAGATTAAGTTATTTGATGCACTGAATATGACTCCAGCAATTTTTGAACAACTATTTCGTACTGTACATATATTATATATGTACTTGTGCTTCTTCCTGTATAGGATTTTATCATATTACCATATATACTGTACTTGGTGGGAAATTTAAGAAATTTTTAAGTGTAGTTGGCTTGACATTTTCTGTCCCTTCCTAGTAAGTTCCTTCCCCAGAGATTAAACAGGTCTCACGTGGGAAAGAGGACCTGGGTGGGTAAACGTTGTTTTTATTATTTGGTAGCATGGAGGCTATTAAAGTAGAAATTAAGTACAGTTTTGGAAAAATAAAGTGATTTTGAAAATGCAGCTGTATTTGTGGATTCCAGTTCATTCTCATGACTTTAGTCTTCTTTGTCAGTCTTTTATTACAGAAATAAAATGCAGTGGTGGTACAAAGGAATTCTAAATGGTAGTGACAAAGAATAAATTACTGCTACATTGAATGACACTGATGAATCTTAGAAATAAAACGTTGAATGAGAGAAAAAGGATTTGTTGTAAAAGTATTTACTATATGATTCCAATTGGTTTAATACCAGGAAAAACGGATTCGTAATGTTAGAAATCAGGAGTTTGATGAAGAAACAGAGTTCGGGCACTGGCTGGATACCTGAGATGGAATCTTGTGTGCTGGATTTTCCTCCACTAGATTGAGGCCCCACAGGAGACAATGATGGACGCATCAGATCAAACAGAGGAGTGCCTGTGTGCCACATTCCTGGAGACAGTCCAGAAATTCAGGGAGGACGTGGAGATTTTTCTTTCACACATTGGAAGAACTGTGAGTAGGTGAGTGTGATACATTGCCACTAGGCCTTCAGCACTGTTCAAAGCTGGGCAGGAGCAGAAAAAAATATTCTGGCTCAGGTAGGAGTGGCCTAGATGCAGCACAGATGGCTGGTGGTCTTAAAGTGCACTCTTTGTTTGCACAAGGATGGCTCAGCCCTGCCCTGCTCGAGCAATAATGAAGGCCGGAAGTGAGGATGTCTGGGCAAATGCCAGTAGAGAAGACAAGACCTAGAGAAGAATTCTGCCCCACCCACTTTGCCCCTTATGCCTTGGCATCTATAGAACCTAGATGGGCTTCTGGAACACTGGACAGTGGGGAGATTACATTTCCACATTTGAAAAAAAAATCAGTAAAATAAAGATGTGCTCAAATTTGTGACCTGAGAATTGTTCCTACACTTTCCAATATCTTGAATTTGATTTGGTGGTGCATTTCATAAAACAGATGTGTCTTAAATTATTTTGTCTCTGTGTGGAACATATATTTAGTTTTCAACTTATTACTATTATAAACAGTGTCATGATAAGTATCTTTTACACAAGACTGTCTCTTATATTTTTGCAACACTATTATTAGTATTATTATAAAGCATTAGTATTATTATATACTATTATTTCATTATTTACCATATCTTTCTTATTCTCATTTTATCATTCACCCAATTGATAATTCAGTTAAATATATATATACACACACACACACACACACACACACACGTATATACGTATATACACATGCATCTCCCATGAGCGACATCCCTCACAAGAGTGGTAATTAGTTAGGTGATGGACCTACATTGGTGCTTCCCTGTCACAAAATTTGTAGTTGACATTAGGGTTCACTCTTGGTGTTGCACAATCCATGGGTTTTGACAAATGTTTGATAACATGTACCCACCATGACAGTACCAGAGTAATTCAATTCTTTCTCTCATGGATCATGCTTGCAGTGTTCTACCTAAAAAGTCATTGCTATACTCAAGATTATCTAGGTTTTCCTATGTTATGTTATATGCAAGAAGTCTTATAGTTTCTGGTTTTACAATCCAGCCTATGATCCATTTTGAGTCAACTTTTGTCAAGGGTATAAGGTCAGGTTTTACAGTTCAGTCTATGATCCATTTTTAAAAATACATTTTTAGTTGTTGATGGAACTTTATTTTATTCACTTATTTATATGAGGTGCTGAGATTTGAACCTAGGGCCTCACACATGCAAGGCAAGTGCTTTACCACTGAGCCACAACCCCAACCCCTTGTGATCTAATTTGAGTCAACTTTTGTCAAGGGTATAAGGTCTATATGTAGATTATTATTATTATTACTTTTGTATGTGGATGCCTAGTTGGCCTGGCACTATTTGTTGAAAATACTATCTTTTCCCTATTGTATTGTCTTTGCTCCTTTGTCAAAGACCAGTCGACTCTATGCAGGCATCACATACATTTTTAATGAGGTACTCCTCAAAACTTTCCTGAAACAATATAAAATGAAACAAATAAATAAATAAATAAACACAAACCACATTTATGAAACAAAATTCAGAATGCTTAGTATGACAGATGAGTTCGCAAGTAAGGAAAGTGCCCAGACATTCTAAGGACCCATGAGGTACAGAAACCGAATCATGGAAAGTTTGAACATTCAGTGCCACTCAACTGTAAAACAGGGATAACAACACCTCCTTTATAGGATTAATGAACAAATCCAGGTGCAGCTCTTTGTGCAATGTTTGGCTTTTTGTAAATGTTCCGTAAGTGTTATTATCATTACTATCATCGACGACAGATTAAAAACAACCACTTTTCAGTGGCAAATAAGAAGCAATATGGTGGACTAGTTAACAGACAAGAGGGTACTGCTAGCCACCACGGAATTTTCTAGAGAAGTCAGCTCTTTATTTTATCCTTTCTTCAGAGCTTTAAAAGTCTCATAGAAATGATACAGACTTAGATACAGTAGCGTATTTGGAATCAAGTCCCATGAACTTGAAAATGGTTATAATTTCTTCCATGGATTGCCTCTGTTTCTCTCTGTGGTCTTCTCTTTCCTGTCTTATCATGACAGGTTTTGTATCCTCTTAGAGTACCTAGAGGAATAGGCCACCAATCATAGTTTTATATAGTTCAAATATATAATTCAAATGCCTGGAGAGTGACCCACCTTTTTCCAAAGCCTAAAGTCAAAACTGCCTGGGGGATAAAATTGATTAGCTTAAATTGGGATGATGGCTTACTCAGAATTGATAGCTTATAACTGGAGGAACAGGATAATGTTGCAAAAACTAGTAGTTCCCATGGTAACCATTTAGCTTGGTCCTTAGAAAATGGGGAGGCAAGATCCAGAAAAGCAGACAGTGGTAGGACAGATAATGTAATAGATGTCCAGTGTGGCTGATTTTCCTTGCCATCTTCTTATGGCCATTGTAGAAGATGGAGCAGCCTTCTCTGAACCCACATCCAGGGAAGTGAGAACTGATTACTAGGTTGGCCCTTACTTCATCTAGCTTGTGGACATGCCTTCCTCTAAGCTCTCTTTGTTTCTCTTTACCAGTTGCTTTAGTCAGCTTTTTTCACTGCTGTGACTAAAGGACTCAACTAGAACAATTGTAGAGGAGAAAAGTTTTTTCAGGGCTCATGGTTGTAGAGGTCTCAGTCCACAGAAGGCTGCCTCCATTCCTCAGGGCTCAAGGAAAGGCAGAACACCATGGCAGAAGAGTGTGGCAAAGGGAAGCAGCTCACATAATGATCAGAGAGCAGAAAGAGAGATTCCATTTCCCAGAAACAAAATATATTCTCTGTAGCCACTCCCGCAATAAACCACTTCCTCCAGCCACACCCCACCTGCCTCCAGTTAACACTCAGTTAATCCCATCAGGGATCAATTCATTGATTAGGTTAAGGCTATAATCCAATTATTTCTCCTCCAAACCTTCTTGCATTGTCTCCTGTGAGCTTTTGGAGAACACCACATCTAAACTATACCACCAGCTTAAAGACAAAAAATGTCTTTTTGAGGCTTCCAAGTGAAAGGTGCTGTCCCATTTTACAGAATACTTAGGACCATCCTTTGGAACAGTTTGGTTCTTTGCAATTCGGAGAGCAAGCACGTGGAGATGTCTTCAGGAGTGAAGAACCAGCTCACAGGGTAAAGTGTATTTTAGAACCCAAGCTGTTGTCAAGGAACATATGGATTTTGTTATTTCTAGCCTTTGCAGCTTACTCTCCATGGGTTTTGTCACATGAATTTCTGAAGGAGGGAATGTTTTCCTGATTGACATCTCAGAAATGCTTCTTTGAGACAAAGTCACAAATATTTCTAGATCTTACTGGGCACAGAGTTGGCTGAGCTGCTGGAGACAATCTGTTGGTGTCACTTGACACAGTGTGTGAGGTCAGGCAAGGGTGAACACCGTTGGCTGGGCACAAAGGCGGGGCATTATGTGCTCTATGGGGAGCCCATCAAGCCCAGCCAGCTCAGGATGGAGACTGACACATGTGGGTCATTGCACGGAGCCTTTTCTCCCTCACAGAGCAAAGCAGACCTGACATTTCCGGAAGAAAAAGACACTGAAAGCATTCAGACAAAGGATGGGAAGCATTACCAAGGCTTTCTGGAAAGCCCTTTCTTCATGGACTCACGCCAGTCATTATTTTACTCACCTTAGCTAATCCATTTCAAAAAAAATTTTTTTGTTCCTTAGTAAAGTCAACTGTCATTTATTGAATTTTTACTGTGTGATAGGACCAGTAGGTGCGCAAGAGAGCTGGACAAGCTTGTGAGAGTCAATTGTTCAACTTCCAGGAATTCTGAAAGACAGCTATTAAATGCAGCTATTGTTAAAAACTTAAATTTTATAAACTTACGATTAAATTATGTAAAAACAAAGGTAATAAAAGCTCAAAACTCATTGCATTCTAATTATTTCCCTACATTTGACTGTTAATTATGCTCTCAAAGTTATCTGTATCTACTGTATCTGTATGCTGGAAACACTGTAAAATAATTTGCACCTGTTCTTCTCTTTGTCACATCAGTGGCATGGAATTAGTCATGGTGGGAGTATATAGCCACAGAAATCAGCAAATGCTACAAATGCAGGCCTGATTTGTTGTTTTGTTGATTGTTTAGACTTAAGACAATGATGGAGACAATGTTGATAATAGGAATCAAACTTAAAAATGTTTTATGTAGATAGTTGGTATATTATGAATAGCACAAAAATTTGAGAAAATATTCTTGCAGTATTTTAAACTATTTCTTATTGAGCAAAGAAGTTGTACTTGTACTTGTTCAGTGGTCATACTTGTTCAGTGGTCATATGTGAAGTTCTGACACATATTTTTATCTCATTTTTATCTAATTAATATAAGCAAAAATATCAAGTAATATCTATGCCATAGCAATACTCATTTTGTTATTTGCAACCAAAGTAGGCTGTGGACGCAAGGGTTCAGCAAAATCAATGAAAGCATTTTGTGAGAATTAATTGGCTAAACAGAATTTACAATAATGAGTATTATATGTCTCATTATTATTTGTCAATTATGTGTTACACATCCTTTCTGTTACCAATTTCCGATCCCTAACTAGGTCCTATTTCGCAGTCAGAATCATGGGATAAATAAACAAGGCTGGGTCCGGATCAAGCAGCAAAGGAGACTTTTATTTTTGACTAACAATGGGAGAAGTGAGAGGCAAACTTTCAAATTAACTTCTCAGAACAAAGACTAAGATTTCTTTTTTTAAACACCTCTTAATTGTTTTTTAGTTGTAGATGGACACAATACTTTTATTTTATTTATTTATTGTTTTTATGTGGTGCTGAGGATCAAACTCAGTTCCTCACACATGCTAGGCAAGTGCTCTACCACTGAACTAGAACCCCAGCCCAGGCTGAGAATGATTTTAAGCGTAAGGGGAGAAAGGGACTATTTTAGATAAATGAGTGGAATAATTAATCATGACTCTTATGGGGAAGGGATGGGCCCATCTCCCAGGCTGGGAACTACTTTCCTTTAATCCTTCCATGGGCTTGTTCTGGTCTAGGTGGGAAGCAGGGGGCCATGATGGTTGGCAGAATTTTGCTAGTGTAATATATTTCAACAGGATGGTAATGGCAGATCAACATGGTACCTTTTGTGGATAGAACTGGTTTTGTCCAATTCTGTCTTGCATCCTGTACAGGGCCCTTGATGTCTGTATGGCTAGGCAGGCAACTATCTTGTCTGATACAGGATGCTGGGTAGCAAAAGGATTGCTTCTCTCAAGGCTTGATAGTGTGTTTGCCTGGTGTCATTTTTTGGGGGAAGGGGGGTGTTGGGGATTGAACTCAGGGGCACTCAACCATTGGGCCACATCCCCAGTCCTATTTTGTATTTTATTTAGAGACAAGGTCTTACTGAGTTGCTTAGAGCCTTGCTTTTGCTGAGGCTGGCTTTGAACTCGTGATTCTCCTGCCTCAGCTTCCCCAGCCGCTGTGGTATCATTTTTACCAGTAAAATTTACATAAACCTATATGAATACTCACACACTTTGTGGAGGGAGAGCCAATTGTGATTATTAGTTAATATTTTCTCTGCTATGATTCTCCTACTCTCTTTATCTCACCCTTCAAGGCCCAATTCAGAGTCTAATCTGTCCCTTCTTTGGGGTCTTGTGTCACACAGTGCATTAGGTTTGGTGTAGTTCCCTATACTTCCTAGAATAAGTAGAATCCAAAGGCAGAAACCTTGAATTGTTCAATTCTGAACATTTAGAGCTGAGCTCAGTGCTTGTGTACATGAAAGGTATTCAAAAGGTACTGGTTGAAAGAGCCTTGGGGGAAGAGGGCAGAGAAAGACAAAGGTCAAGGTCACATATGTATAACAAGTACAGTGGAGAATACTATAGATCACCTTTTACCATTTAAATTTCCTTGGGGTTCCTAAAGGTTTTTATAAACTGCAGCAAGCTTTGATTGATCAAAGTATAGCTAATAAGAACTCTTGAAGCAGATGGTTTGGGAGTGATCAAGTGTTTAGAGGAACAAGACAAGTCATCAAGTAATCATGGATGGATGACCAGGAATTGGACATGTCTTGGGTGAATTCAGCTCAGTGGCTAGATGCTTTTAGACAGGGTTTTGCTTTTGTTTTTTAAAATTAGCATTCACGAACACTTCCTTGAGTGTGGCAGGTACTGGATTTTCCTTGTATGGGTATAAGGGAAGTGACAGTGGGACATCAAAAGTCCAGGAGAACTTACTGTCCTCCCAGCCTTCTTGTCCTGCTGCACGTCTTGGCTGCAGGCTCCTTCTCACTGCTTTGGAGGGATCTGGATGCTAGCTAGCTCTCTTAGTGGAGAAGTATTTTCAGTCTTTAAATCCTAGCCATTTTTGACTGACTGGCTGAGTTTCCTGTTCAGAGAATGCATAATCACCCATCTCCCCAAAATACATACCAAGCCAGGACAAGTTACCCCCGGCTAGCCAGTTATTCCTCCAAAATGAGCAGTTGCCAACAAGCTTGAAACAAATGGCCTTTCTCCCTCACTACCTCCATCACATTAGTCATGACCCCTGGGGAGGGTCAGCCTGAAACTGTCCAGATTCCAGCCATGGCTCAGTGCAGAGCAGACATGTCAAAGAGAACAGGAAAACTCATTTACCTCCATCCTTTCCCTCAAGTCTTAATCGTCATTTACCCAAAGAACCTATAATAAGCATATGAAATAGGGTGTGGATCATCATCTCTCCCAGGATCATGCAGTGGACTTTCTATGTTTGCCCTTCCCCCTACCAAGTCTACTCTCAATTCAGAGGCCAGGGGTGGGGGTGAGGGGGTCTTGCAATGGCTTCCACTTCAATCAGAGGTAAAGCCAAAGCCTTACAAAGGCTAAAGTTTCCATATGGGATCGACCTGTATTTCCCCACCCCATCATTTATGAATCTGATTTCCTGCTTGTAATTTCTCATCCCTTGACAGCCACAATAATCTTGGTGTTCTTTGAGCTCACCAGACACCTCCCACTCCAAGATCTTGTCATCTTCCTTCTTCTATGTGACTGAGATGCTGTTCCCCCAGATGTCCACGCAGCTCACTCCTCCTTCAAGTCTTGAGGCAAACCTCACCTTCTCCATGAAGTCTAGCTGAACGGGTGATGCTATTTAGTACTGCCAACTATCTCCTTTCTCTGTACTATTGTTCCTCCTCACCCTGCTCTATTATTCCCATACAGTTTGTCATCTCCTAGCATAGCATATAATTTACATATTTCATGTTTGGTTTTTTCTCCGTTTGAAAGTATTCCAAGAGGATATAGAATTGTCTTTTTTGCCTATTTTGTTTGCTGATGTATCTCAAATGTCTAGAACATGACACATAATAGGAGTTCAGTAAATATTTTTGAATGATGTGTACCCCCTAAGATGCTTACTCAAATTTATAAACATTGAGGCATCTGGGGGTGAAAATCCACTGGGATGGTTCATTTGGCTGCATTCAGCCGGTGGCTAGACTCAACTGTAAGTTTGGTTTGACTCCCACACCCAACATGGAATCCTCATTTACTTTTCATCAACAGTGGGTTTTAGGGGGTAACTTCCAGGGAGTTGAGCAGAGAGAGAATTTTCTTCATTTATTTTTTTCATAAAGGTCAAGATTGTCATGTGAAGACTCTAAAATGTGGAGTTTTTCCCCCAGATAAGTACATTTTCTTGAAAATGTCCTTTGATTTGGATGATTTTATTTTCATACATCCAATACTTGCAAAATAAATCTCAAGCAAAGAGTTTTTTGTTGTTGGTGGTGGTGGTTGTGGGGGTGGGAAAAGGGAGGGGTGGTTGAGGAGGAGGAATATAGAAACATTAGCTTAATCATGTGAACTGCTCTATTAATAAAGCCAGTGCCTCCTTTATGACAGGGAGCTCTGGGAAACCAAATAGAAACTTGCTTTGCTTTAAAGAGACAGACTTACTGAGTTGTCACCTCTGAATCCCCTGCCACTTTTCACTTGGACTGCTGATGATGGTATTTCTAATTATCTAAGAGGGTTTATCATCAATATTTGTCTCCATAACGTTCTTTATCACTAAACACTGAGGGAACCTGTTGTTATCTACTGCTGTGTAATAAATTACCCCAAGACTTAGTGTATTAAAAAACAGCAACCATTTAGTTTGCTTACCCAGGGCTCAGCTGGGTGGTCTTTTTGCTCCACTGGGATGGTTCATTTGGCTGCATTCAGCTGGTGGCTAGGCTCAGCTGTAAGTTTGGTTTCACTCTTGTCTCTGGTGCCTTGCCCCTCCTCCATACAGTCTCTCTCCAGAGACTTGGGCTCCCTTAAAGCATGGTGGTCTTCAGGCTCAGCATAGGAAGTTGCATAGCTGGACATTTCTACCATATTCTATTGGTCAAACAAGACACAAAGCTATCCTGTGTTCAAGGAGAGGGTATTCTCTCACTGGGAGGAATGGCAAAGAATATGTGATGACTAAATCCATTACATAACCAAATACAGATCATGAGTCCTCACTCTTGGTTGTACTTTTTCTCACCTCTCTGCTTAATAAAAGATATAAATAAAATATATAAAAATATGTATTCAAGGAAGATGGAGCATCCAGAATATGCATCTCCATTATTTATTAATACTCTCACCTTGGTCAAACAATCACTTTTAGGAGTTTCTCTGCCTCCAACTCTGTCCCTGAACAGGGAGCTACTTCTACTTGGAATTAATCTGTCTTGTCATAGAAGTTGCTTCCCAAATCTCAGGTCTTTATCACTGTGAATCCTTCACAGCCAAACTACTCCTGTTTCCCATTGCTTATGCTTCTCCTGGGGTCTTAGGGACTTGGAATATATTTTTATTTATTTTCTTAAATATTTTTATAACACGTGTGACACTTTTTAAAAATGCTACAATTATTGTGAACCCCCTCAAAGGAAAATCTGGTCCCTTTTTACTAATTCCCACTGACTTGATTTTGGTGAAGGAATTGTTTTTCTCAGGAAACCGTTGGATCTGCCAAGTATACATTTGGGTAAGCCAAACAATTCACTGTAAGATGGAAGTTTTACATCTGGGACCGATGTTCAATACTAGAGGGCATGAGCAGATGGAAGGAGCGGGGAGCTCAGATCCCCATGGTACCCACCACAGTTTCACCAGCAACTCCTCCCTCAGCCCATATCTAAGGCCATATGTTGGATCCTATAAGACCAGTCAGAGGAAGAGAAAAGAAGCTTAACTTGTTTTGTATTTGGATTGGCTCAGTATGCAAATACATTTGGAGGGTGAGTATCAGAGCTTCCACTCAAAAACAGTCTCCTGCTTCTAACTTTCTAACTCTCCTCCAGTCCTTCTCCTTTTTGTTTTCTGCACTTATCTCATTGAAGATGGAAATTGCTTTAATGTCATTTCTTTTTTTTTTGGTACCAAGGATTGACCTCAGGGCACTTGACCACTGAGCCACATCCTGAGCCCTATTTTGTGTTTTATGTAGAGATAGGGTCTCACTGAGTTGCTTAGCGCCTCGCCATTGCTGAGGCTGGCTTTGAACTCGCGATTCTCCTGTCTCAGCCTCCCTAAGTGCTGGGATTACAGGTGTGAATGCCTGGCTTAATATCATTTCTTGTGTCTTCTCAAGTCTGTAGTTGAAACTATACATCTTTGCAGCTAGCTAGTCCTCTAAGATTGGCTTCTGATATTCAAGCCCTAGTTTCTTTAATTCAGAGTAAATCAACTTCCTTCCTTCTCCTCTTCTTCCTCCTTGTTTTCTATCATTGACTTCTTCTAAAATCTCAATGAGAGATTGCAATAAGAAATCACTTTGTCCATTTATGTACAATGTGTCAAAATGCATTCTACTGTCATGTATAACTAATTAGAACAAATTTTTTAAAATTAAAAAATGTCAAATAAACAAAGTTAAAAAAAAGAAAAACTCACTTAAAAAAACTCACTTTGCTGTGAGTTAAGAATTCCATTCAGCAATCCAGTTGACTTACTTGAACCAGGTTGTATCAAAATATTTTCCCAACTCAAGACATACATCACATTTTGTTCCCTGAAGAGAATTTATCCTTTGTTTTAGGCCTATGAAACATTTACTAAGAATGATCAGCTATTCATCCACAAGAAAAAAATTTAACACATTCCAAAGACAAGAATCATGCAGGCCATAATCTTGGACCAAAATGCAGAGAAATTGAACACTAATGCCAAAAATTAAAAGAAGAAAAAATATCTGAACACATTCTTACACAGTTTTTTTTAAAAAATAGTTTTTAGTTGTAGATGGACACAATGTCTTTATTTTATTGCTTTGTATGTGGTGCTGAGGATCGAACCCAGGGCCTTATGCACGCAAGGCAAGCGCTCTACCGCTGAGCTACAATCCCAGCCCCTCTTACACAGTTTTTGAATTAAACACAAATCAAAACTGCAATTACATATTACTTAAAAACAAATAATAATGAGACTATTACATAATAGTCTCATTATTATTGTTGTGCACAAGAACAACTAGAAGCTTTAAATTCTTTTATAATTAAACAAGAAAAAAAGTATAAATAAATTGTTCAATTAGAAATTAAAAAGAGAGCCAATAGAGTATGAAAAGGGAAATATAAGAAATTGATAAAGATAAAGCAGAATTAGTGTTAGAAAAATCAGTAAATTTGATAAACAAATAAATGGTTCTTTAAAACATTAGTTAAAAATAAATTTTTTGAAAAGCTAATGAAGAAAAATTAGATTCCTGAAGAAGTAAGAAAGGGAAGTAAGAAGTACCAAAGTAAGAAAGGGATTTATGGGGTTGGGGTTATGGCGCAGTGGTAGCGTGCTTGCCTAGCACGCGAGAGGCACTGGGTTCGATTCTCAGCACCACATAAAATAAAAATAAAGATATTCTGTCCACCTACAACTAAAAAATAAATATTTAAAAAAAAAAAGAAAGGGATTTATGGGTTTTATTATGCACATGACTATGTTGAACTCTGCTAAAAGCTGTGAAATCTGGGGAAAATGAATGACTTTCTAATAAAACATAAATGATCAAGATTTATTAAAGAAAAAATAAATATATCCATGATCATAGAAAAAATTTTAAAAGTTGTTAAAGCTCTCTCTCCCAAAGATAGAGCTTTAGATAGAGTTGTTAAAGCTCTCTCTCCCAAAGATAGAGCTTTAGATAGAGTTGTTAAAGCTCTCTCTCCCAAAGATGCTAATTCTATTAGTACTTCATGGAGCACATAATTGCCATGTGATTTAGACTATTTCAGAGCACAGAAAAAGATGGAGTATGTTTCACTTAATTTTAACCCAGCTATTATAATCTTGATATCTAAACCTACAGCAGAAATCTTTTACAATTTCAGATAGAATCATAATTTTAAGAATTCTAAGTAAAATACTGATACATCAAATTCACTAGTACAACAAAAGAGCAATATAATATGAGTGAAGTTCTGAGAATGCAGGTAGAGTTCAATAATGAAAAAATTTCAAACGTTGGTGGAAAACAAATTTGTACAGCTTTTTGAGAGGATAATTTGGCGGAATCTATCAAATTTAGAAACACATTGAATTTATAACTAAATTCCCCTCAGAGTTATCTGAATTCTATTCTTTTTTATTCTTTGAGACAGAGTCTCACTTTGTTGCCCAGACTGGCCTCTAATTCTCAATCTTCCCACCTCAGCCTCTCCAGTAGCTGTAGTTATCTATAGTTAAATCCACCTATCTATCTATGGGCACAAGATGTTTGTACAAGAATAGTTACTGTATTAAACATTCTTGAGAGAGAGAAAGAGAAAGAGAGAGAGAACCTAAGTGTTCATCAGTAAGAAAATGACTAAATCACAGTGTCACATTAAAGAATACAAGGTGGCAGTTTAAAAAGAATACATTATTCTCCATGCATGGATACAAAAATCTCTAATAAATCAAGTAAAAAAAAGCAAAATAAAAACTCCAAATTGTGGACTAAATTATATTGTAGAATGATCCCATTAATGTTTAAAAAAATAGACCTACATGTACATATGTAAGTGGATGTAAAGATGCTTTGTCTATGGAAGGTAACCAGAGAAGTGAGAATGGGGTCAATAGGTGGTAATGAGCACCAAAGAGATGGTGCTGTTATCTTTTTTGGTACAGTTCTGTATCATTTCACATTTTTACAATGAGGCTATACTCAAAGTTACTTTTATAACTAAAATTAAATAGGATCAAATAAAGTATTTTATAATAATTCATCCCATCCAGAGTCAAAAGAGAGAGAGGAAAAAAAACCTTACTCTTGATGGTTTCCAGAAAACCTTTTACTTATTCTTTTAAAAAATAGCTTACGGAAGAGGAAAAGAAACTCTGTAAGTAAGCAGGATCAAGAATATCAGGACGATGATAATAATCAAACTTAATAGTGAAAGTTCAAAGCAGCATCCAATAAAGTCAGGCAGGAGAGTTGGAAAGTCAATAATATGATCATTATAGAACACTCTGAAAAAGTTTGGCCAATTCAATTCAATCGGAAAAGAAAAAGAACCTAGAATCTGAGACAGATTGTGTGTGTGTGTGTGTGTGTGTGTGTGTGTGCGCGCGCGCAAGAGAGAGAGAGAGACAGAGAACACTGTTTAGAAGGAAAATAAAATGATTGTCGTTTACAGGTATGATACTTTCCATGGAAAACCCAAGAGGATCAACAACAAAAAAATTACTTGCATATGCTTTCTGCCTGCCAGACCTCTGCTAAGTGCTTAAGTGCTTCATAGGCATGATCTCACTTAATCCTCAAGAACCTTATGAGGGATATTTATTCTTGTTTCTATTTAACAGATAAAGAAAGTAAGTTCCAGGAAGGTTAAATAGGCAGTGAGTGGTGAGGCAGTGGAACCAGGATCCACCCCAAGCCCGCTGATTCTGGAGCCTGCTTGATATTCTCCAGCCCTGCTTTACACGGTTTAAAAGCCAAAGGCTATCTTTCCATAAGAAGTCAACATATTAAAAAAAACACTTTTTTTAAAGCAATGGTGTTTATACATAGTATCAACAGCCAATTTGAAAATATTGGGGGGAAAAAACCAATCCATTCACTATAGCAACTAGAATTACATATTATCAAGTGGCACACTTAAAAAAAGACCAGTACAAGGAAAACTTCAAAACTTTATTGAGAGACAAACAGAAAACTTCACTACCTGGAGAGGCATACTCATTTCTAGCTTAGAAGTCAACCTAGAAATGATTCCAGTTATTCTCAAACCAATCCATGAACATAGTAGAAATTCCAAACAAATTAGCATTTTTGTCAGAATTTGACCAAATTATTCTTTTAAGAAAAATATCTAATTTCAAAAATTTATTATATTAAACAAATCAGAAGCGTGTCATGTTAAACATTTCCCTTAGAAGTAAACAGTATTGTTTGGAGTTTCTCTGTCTAAAACACACACACACACACACACACACACACACACACACACACACACGAGCCTAGTCTTTTAGCATAATAAAAACAAATGGCATTTTGGCACATACTGGGTGATGAGAGCAAACTACTAAATTTTTAGGAATTTTGCAATCTGGTTGATAAACACAGCCATTATTAAAAATCAAATTACATAAAGTAATACTCAAGGTTATTTCAAAACCATAAGCAGTGCATTCTTAAAGCTCATATCTTCCTAATTATTTTATTACATTTTGCTATATGTGTTTTTAAGATAATTTACATCTAATGTATCTGGAGGATGAAGGTGTTATACAAAGGTGTACTACTGTGTATCATTTCTTCCCAACTCTGTGATCAGTGACTTCATGTTAGTAGCTTGCAGTTGACCCTGGTGGGAATATTTACAACATGGAAGCTGGCTGTGTTCTTCAGCTTTCTATTATTATAACAAATACCTGGGATAATCAACTTATAAACAGAAAAGGTTTATTTTGGTTCACAGATTTGGAGTTTCAGTTCGTAATTGGTTGGCCCCATTGCTTTGGGCTTGTGGTGGCACATGATTGATGGAAGGAGCCTGTGGCTGAGTAAAATTACTTATCTATGCATAGCTGGGAAACAAAAGAGAAAGAGGAAGAGATCAGATCCCACACCTCCCCTTGATGGTCCTCCAATGGACCTGAAGCCTTCCCACTAGGACTCTGCCTCTTAAAATTTCCACCAGCTTCTAGAAACTGAGGGACCAAGCCTTTAACACATGGGCCTTTGGGTGACATTCAAGATCTTAACTACATCATCAGCAATGCTACAAATCAAGGTCTTTTCTTCTTTTCAGAGAGCTGATTGTTAAACACTGAATGGTGCACAACTGGTTAAAAACATGCCCGCAGGAATAGTCTGCACTTGTGTGTGTGTACTTTTCAACAAAAGGAGAAGAAAATGAAATTACAGGTCTCTATTTAGATGTAAGAATAAATGGGGATGAGAAATGCAGTCTGTCTCACAATCAGCACTAGACAAGGCAAAAAGGATTTCCTTCTGGCAAAGCACTTAAGAGTTATCACCCTTAAACATGTCATGAATTTTTCTTTTGTAAATAGACAACGTTTCAAATTTGCTGACCTTTGATGGAAATGGTGTCAGTAAAATGCATCTAAAATATTTGGAAAAAGCAAACATGTTTGTCTTTTCAAGGCAAAGGTTATGTTGCAAAAAAGTGTGAGAGAGTAATGGCCTTTCAAAATAAGCTCATGCTTTGGAGAGAGTATGCTGAAAATGGATAGTCGAAGTGTCTCCAGAGTTCTGTGATTTTTGAGGCTAGAAATGACATAAATGGACCACTTATTAGAACTATCAGATCTGCGTCTTTTAAAAATTTGGAAACAATATTATAATCTTATAAAGATCTTGCAGAATAAACTAACTTGTTTATAATGTGAAAAGATAAAGCCTTCCAATTATTTTGCAGGCACAACTAATTGACATCCAGAATAATGAAAGTTGTTGGATGAATCTCAACAAAGACCTCTGCTTTGGTGAAAGAGAGTGAAAATGAATGTCACTATTTATTAGGTAGAGTCCACAGAGCACTTCTTACATTTGGTATTGGTGCATGGTAGAGAAGCTCCTTTTCAGTAATTTCAAAACCAATTACTGGAATAATCTGAATTTAGAACTAGAACTGTTCATGGCTATGAATGTCACAAAGCGTTAAATCAAAATTGTAAAAAACAAACATATTTACCTTTTCTGAAACACATTTTTTTAAGTGTGAGCAAAAATATATTATACTTTAATAATTAAAATGATCATATGTATATATACATACATATGCATATAATTTTTTAAAAATTCCCAAGTGTGGAATTTTGGACTAGCAGCATCAGCATCCGTTGGGAGCTTGTTAGGGATGCAGACTCTCACCATGCACCACAGCCCTCGCCTCACTGCTTTACGTTAAATAGAGGAATCACCTGCATTGACCAGCTTTAGCATAAGTATCATCAGGGGATGACAAAGCTACTTTGTTCTTTGGTAGGTAGGCAGGTGACAGGGTGGGGAGTGGTCTCTTCTTCAGGTTGAAGATTTTGAAGATGAGAATAATTCCTGACATTTTGAAGTTTATTTATGTTAAAATAGATTTGTCTAGGAGTAGATGGAGCCCCTGCTTCACGTAATTCCCAACCCTACCTTTATAATATCACCAAATAGCTATTTATAATAAGGTTATTTATAATAAGACTATGCTATGATTTGATATGGTTTAAGTGTGTCCGCCAAAGGTTGGTGAGAATTTGGTCCTCAGTGAAGCATTGTTGGAAGATAGAACCTGTAAGAAACAGGGCCTAGCAGGAAGACCTTAGGTCAGGGGAGTGCTACTCCCGAGAGGAATGAAGGTACTTCTTTGGGGACTCTGGTTAGTTTTTACAAGACAGCTGTTATAAAATCCTGACACCCCCCCACCTGGCTTCCTGTTTCAAGATGGGATCTCTTCCCATGCAGCTCCAGCCATTGCCCTCTGCCATGAGCCTCCATGCTGTTTGAGCACTTGCCTAGCATGTGTGAGGCACTGGGTTTGATTCTCCACAGCACATATAAATAAATATTTAAAACAGTTAACCTGTAATTTTTTAAAATATTTTTTTAGTTGTTGATGGATCTTTATTTTATTCATTTATTATTTATATGTGGTGCTAAGGATCAAACCCAGTGCCTCACGTGTGCTAGGCAAGCACTCTACCCCTGAGCTACAGCCCCAGCCCCTGTATTTTTTTTATAGTGATGATACATGGACCAATATACTAGCTAACATATAACACTATGTGCCAAGTATTATCCTAAATTCTCCTCATGAATTAATTCATTTAATCTTCCTGCAATGGTACACAGTGGACCTGCTATTATCCTCAGTTTACAGACAAGGGAGCTGAGGCCCAGAGCAGTTACTTGCTCAAGGTCACACTGCTAATAAGTAGCAAAGCCAGGATTTGGACCCAGCCAATCTAGTTCCAGAGCCCAGGATTATAATGACTACTCTATACTGCCTATGTAGAATATGTATAAATAAATAAATACCTACATATTAGGTATACATGTACAAATATTTTTACTGATGGGGATATGATCACAAAATATGAGGACATCAGCTTACAGGGTAAGCTCAAATACTACTGTGACATTAACAAACCTTCCATTATCAGAAACAACTAATTCTTCTGACCTTGCTTCTTGCTCTTCCAGCCTTGAAACCTGTCTTCTGAGTTCTACCATGTTGACCTAGCACCCTGGCAGCTCCCTGCATTCCTAATGCCTCCTCTGTCTCTTACCCCTACTGTCCTTCAAAACTTAGCTCAAGTACTGCCTCCCCTCTCCTGGCTATTTGTTCTTTCCTCTCATAAGAGCATCTCAGGTATCCTGGCTCCATGCATTTTCTGCATACCTCTCCGACACTTGTCACTCAATTTTTTAAAGTATATATTCACTTGTTTGTCTACCACCCCCGAGGGCAGAGCTCTATCTTCATTATTTTGTATGTTCTAGTGCAGAGCCTGGCATAAATCAAGTGAATGAATGAATGATTAACAATAAAAGAGAAAGCAGCCTTTGCCCTAGTTGTTCTATGATCTGTTATTTGAATAACGGCCACCAGAGGGGGGAAGACGAACAGGGTCCACTGAACAGCACCCATCCAGAACTCTGGGTTGTGGATTTAAAAAAATTATTTTAGGGCTGGGAGGAAAATTCAGTGGTCACACAGGCCACTGTTTTAGAAAAGAATAAATACTTCCAGGTAAGCACAGTAACATTTAAAGTTTAAATTTTTAAATATATTTTTTGATCCTAGACAGACTTTAATTAGAAAACTTGGATTCTAGATCCAGCTTTAACATCATTTAGCTTGTCTGATCTCAGACAAGACCTTTGGAATTTTGAAAGCTTAGTTTCCAAGTCAAACAAATGGGTGACATGACACATTTTGTCCACTACCACATTTTGCCTACCAGGGGTGTTCTGAGACCCACAGGCCTCAAACACCTCCCCCAAATGCATGCAAATACCCAAAAAATGATGCAGCAACAAATAAAATACAATTAGAATCAAAGGGCTAAGTAAAAATAACTTCAGTTTCCTTTGTTCAAAATCAGTTTTCTAAAATGTGAATTGAAAATCAAGGTATCCTTCTAGGTCAATGAGCATGGACTTGTTTGGAGAACATGGATGTGTTGAGATTTCAAGATATGACTTGTTTAGTCCATCTCATTTATTTGCTTCCTATTTGACCATCTTAGCTCTGTTGCCAAGGACCTGCTGATGCATCTGCAACTGGCATCATCTATGCCTGGACAGTTTATATATGTCATCACACATGTAGTATCTTTTCTTTGTAAATGGGCATATATGCTGTTGCAGCAAGTAAAACACAAATTCATATAAAAACTTTGAGTTTCTAGTCACATCACAATGTATTTTTTTAAATCAATGAATTTTTGAAAAATATATTTAGTATAGAATTGCATTATATGCATATTGAATCTCTGCAAATTTCGACTCTACAGGCTTAGCAAAAAGCACAAAACAAAACAAAAAATTTTAAAAACCTTCACAATTAATAAAACAAACATTAAATCCACAATTTTTTTAACAGCATTAGAAATTTGGTTCAATGAAAGCATGCCCAGACTAAGCCTGGATCGGTAAATATGCCCACTTCCCCTTTGTGGGTGTCAGATCCTACAAAGACCTCTCAAAATATAGTGTATTTCTGTGTTTGTGAGAATTTAAGGGATTTTAAAGGGAGATTTTCATATGGGCAATAATTTTGTCTTATATTTTATCTTTAGAAGTCCAGTCATCGTGGAAGATACTACTTCAGGTGTGAAGGGACTGTGAAATATTTTGAGACAAAACAAGCTCCAGTGGAAACCACTGAACTAGCCCAGAAAATGCTGAGACTCCTGGTGGCTACCCTGAGATGGAGGAGGAACCCACACCTCTCACTTCAAGACCCGTGTTCTTTCCACCCACAACCATGCAAGTTAGTATTTCATTCTGAAAGACGTCCTTGACCCAGGCCTTGGGAGGAATCTGTGAGCTCCAAAACTGCACATAAGTCTGAAGATACTCTTCCATTTTAGGTACTCATGTCCGCCTCGCTTTTACCCATAAGTCTTTGTTTTTAGGATTGTCGTTTCCATTCTCTTTCTTGTTTTGCCTTTAAATTGGAATGAGGATGTGAGCTGGCAGAGATTTCCAAACCAGTTTTGTACCTCAGACTGGGTCATCAGAAGCATGTGGGAAAATGTCCCAGAGGCTGGGCTGCCTTCAGAAAGCCACCAGCATTTGATTTCCTTCCTCCCTCCCTTCCTTGAAACATGGAGGCCAGATGCTTCCCATTCCCCAGTGGCATCTTGCCTTCTGATCTAGCTTTTGAGCTTCCTTTTCCTCTTGGGCGAGGCTGAGCTTTCTTGGCTCTTCTGGCCTCTGTTCCTTGAAGGCCAAAAGACACTTGTGTGTGGGGGAGAGTGTCCCGCGAGCAAGGTGCTGGGGGGAACATCTACAGCAGCTGGCAGGCCTGTGTGGGCACCGGGATTGACTGCTCACTCACCCACTCACCTGCTAAACTGGCAGGGCTTAAAGGGCAGTTCCAAGCTGGCTGCCCTCCTCTGTGGTGGGCAAATAGCTTTCTTTTCAGAGAGGGAGGTTCAGCTTCTACAATGTTAGACTCCAAATGCCGAAGGAGACTGTGGAAATTGGGATTACCAGGACTCCAAAAGCTTACTGAAAAAGTAAGAAAAAAACTCAGTTGAAAAACCAAGAAAGATTATATTAAAGATGGTAGAAGTTTCCTCTGGGCTCACAGCTGGGTGAACTGAGCTTCGATAGGCATCATTCAGTTAGATCCCAAGGAGAACTTCCCAACGCTGAAAGTTCACAGACGCCAGGACATGCTGTGAAGGAAGGCAGTGGGATCTACTTTGGAGGTCTTTAAAAAGAAGATGACTTCTTTCCATTTTGAAATTGTCTGGAATGACATCCTGTAAGAGGGGGGAAAAAATTGAAAGCATGACAACTGCAAAGCCCTTTATTTACACTAACCCTTGATTTTAAGCTGTTTTGGATTTGTTGCCAGTCCCTGCATTCTTTAATTGCCTGCACAATGTCAAACCATGTATTGAAGTTGCTTTGCAACCCACTGAAACTTCAGTGTGGAGGAAGGACTTTAATATTTGCAGGGAATCCTAGGGAGATAACTTTTATGGAAAATTATGGCCACAACACCAATGGAGATTCAAAACTCACCCCCCAGGAAGTTTTCCCACATTAAAGAACCTCCATAGAGCTGTGTGAGGGAGTTTTTGTAACATCTGTACCCTCTCCCCGGGCTCCTTCCTCACTTCCTTCCTCATCTAGTTCCTATGACTTCCAGAAGACTCTCTTGGTGGGTCTTTAATCCCCTATTACTGCTTTAACTGGGAAACATGGAGGCAGGAGAGTGGGGTGGGAGAGGGAGCCTGGGAGGCAGCAGGGAAACCCTGACCTTGAGACCCCTCATCTTCCCTTAGCCTTCTCCCAGTCACACCCTTAGACCCTTGTCCTCCACATTAGGCTATGTTTTCTGAACCAAAGTAAGGAAATGAGATCTGACAGGGCAAGTGTACTTATGGGCAAAACAGGATGCAGGGTACTTGAGACTGGTTCTGTCCCAGAAAACTGGGAATCCTAACCATGGACCACACACTAGGCCCCTGCCTTAAAAATCAAGTATAGGCCAGTCGGCTCTGTAAACCTTGTCAGTGTGGCAAAGGATTTGCACACAGATGAATTCATGGGTAGGTGAGTCTGTGTCAGTGACGACTTAGGGACAGTATTTTAAGAGTCACTGTAAGATGTTCAGCAGCCCCAGCCCCTTTGGCAGTGTCCCCACCATCTCAAATGTATTAAAAGGTACTTCCATCTCCTTGGGAAGTATATAAATGTTGTAGAGTAGACATTATGTTCAAAGAACATTACACTTCAATATTTGTTGAATTATATTTATTCTATTTGAAAGATATATATTTTTTCAGATCTACAAAATTTCTTAGGGCATTCAAAAGATTTTGACCTCAGATATTCTGTCTATAGGATCTAGTGGTTAAAGTGTCCTGGCATCTGGTGTTAGGCAGTGGGGCCTTGTTGGAGGGAGTAGGTCACTAGGAGCATGCATTTAATTTTCCCCAATCTCCCTCTTGTGTTCTCTCTCTCTGCTTCCTGTTCACCATGAGCTGAGCAGCTTTGCTCCATTACATGCTCCCGGCCATGATGTTCTGTCTCACCTCAGGCCCAAGACAATTGAGATGCCCAGCATGAGCTGAAACTTCTCAAACTGAGTCAAAATAAATCCTTCCTCCTTAAAGTTGTTTTCCTCTGGTATTTTATCATGGTGACAAAAAGTTGATTACCATAAGGAACAAATGTCTTTATTGGAGAATAAAGACACTTATTTTGTTTTACTTTTAGGGAACTCTTATATTTATCAATGCTTCCCCATTGGTGGGCTTTGTGATTTTGGCCTACTTGGCCACGGGTGTTACGGTTCCCTAATCACAAAGTCTCCCACCATGAAGGTTTCCAGGGCCCCCACTGTGGGGATGAGACTCTCAATTTGTGAAGAATGAAGGGAAGGGCTGGGATTGTGGCTCAGTGGTAGCATCTTGCCTTGCATGTGTGAGGCACTGGGTTTGATCCTCAGCACCACATAAAGATAAATAAAATAAAGATATCGTGTCCATCTACAACTAAAAAAAAAAAATTAAAAAAAAGATCCAAAAAGAGAATGAAGGGAATTCTCAATTGAACTTTTATGATGGAGATTAATTTTAAGAATATACAAAAATACATAATTATAAGAATATACAAGGAAAGTGAGAAGGTATAGAAAATAACCTCAGCAAATGCATTGTTATCTACTTTACAAACATTTATTGAGCACTGACTGTGGGCTAGACTGTGTTCTTGCATCTGTGAACTCTAGTGGTGACGAAGACAGAGAAGGCCCTGCTCACATGGAGCTTCCACACAAGTGAGGGTTGACAGATAGTAAACAAAGGGCATCAATGAACAAGGAAATTAAGCACTATGAAGAAAATATCCAGTGATGTGCTAAAGAGGGATAAGAGAGAAGGTGTGAGGTTACCTTAGAGGGCACAGTTCAGGAAGAACTCTAAGAAGGTAGCATTGAAACCAAGCCTTGAGATCTGAAAGAGACAGCTGGGAGGTCTGCAGGCAGCATCTTCCAGACACAGGGAACAGCTGGTACAATGCCCCTTCAGTGAGAACTTGGGCAAATTTTAGGAACACAAAGAAAGCTAATGGGGCAGGAGCAGAGGCAGCCAGGGTGAGGGCTAGGAGATGATGTCAGACTCAGAAAACTTCAATGTGTTTACTATTAAGCCCAACAGTTGCCGTGGTGCCCTAGACACTTTGTTCTCCCAGAATTGGGAGTCCATTTCTTCCTGTTCCCTTGACTCAGTTGCTTTTTGCCTGAGCTTCACTGTTTGCTTTATCATTAGCATTTTTCTGCTTTTCCATCCCTCTCAGTTCATTTTGTATGAGAAATTCCTGGGGCTGGGATTGTGGCTCAGTGGCAGAGCACTTGCCTTGCATGTGTGAGGCCCTGGGTTCGATTCTCAGCACCACATATAAATAAATGAATAAAATAAAGGTCCATCAACAACTAAAAAAATATTTAAAAAAAAAGAAATTCCTAAGAGCAAGGATCTGTGCGTTAACCAGTCTCAATAAGAAGTGGACCCATTGGTCAGAGTTTCACAATAGACCTTCTTATTGACTGCTGGTTTCTCTTGGTCCAGCTTTTGCCTGGGCTCCTGGTATAGTTGTGGTCTGGGTCTCATGACCTAGAGCTTTACAGCTTCTTTTGAAGGAAACCATAACGACTGCTTTCCTCAGGATCAGGTTATGTGCTAGGCCAAAATTAAATAGGATGACAGAAACTATATAGAAAGGGCCAGGCACAGTGGTACATGTCTGTAATCCCGGTGGCTTGGGAAGCTGAGGCTGAAGGATCATGAGTTCAAAGCCAGCCTCAGCAAAAATGAAGCACTAAGCAACTCACTGAGACCCTGCCTCTAAAGTACAGAATAGGGCTGGGATGTGGCTCAGTGGTTGAGTGCCCCAAGTTCAATGCCTGGTACCCCCCAGGCCCCCCCAAAAGATCTTCAGAATCAGATGTAGACAGTTAAGGTTGTAGACCTAAAAAAAACAAATCTAAAAAAACCCTTACTTGATAATCACTTCTCTTTGGAGAATCATTAGAGAACCCCTTTACATGCTAGTGGTAATCAGTTGAGGCCACTCTCGACCCTCTTTTGGTAGAGATTTAGGGGGAGACTACACAGCAAGGAAAAGGAGTGAGGGCAGGAGTGGATTTAAGTGCAGATGGGGAATACTGTGTCTGGACATTTTAATCTGAGAGTTCAGAATTTGACGCTGTTTCTTATAGGAGGAGGGAAGTTCATATAGAAGTTGTTTTATTATTCAGGTGCTAATTCTTTGGTGAAATGAGAAACTTCCTGTCTTCTCCCTCCTCTTCTTTCTCTTTTCTCTTTCACTTTCTGCTTCTCTTTCCTTAGTTTACACTATTTCTTTTTTTTTTTTTTTAAAGAAGAAACAGTGAAGATATCCCAACCCATTATTGAACTCTAGCCTGAAATTCATATTTGGTCTTTACCCAAAGTCAATATTTGGGGAGAAGTTTGAACTAAGTCATTCATGCAAACTTGGATTTCAAGTATGAAAAATCCCCACAGTTTTTCACTTAAAAAGAAATAAAAAGACTGAAAACTACGTACTGAAAAGCTATCAAATGTGGGAGGCTGTCACCAAAGGAGGATAAAACAACCACCAAAGGAGGAAATTCAAGTCAAAGGTGAACAAAGTAGCCAATGCTTGTTAATGTGTTAAAGGCATGCCGATCAGAGCTTGTGCAGGGCGTCTGTGGGTAAAACTTACACCGTGATAGCCCAGTCACTGAGCAGGGGCCTCTAACTGTGTGGACCTCATGTCTAGATGGATCCTGTCCCCACTGGCTGCTGATCTCATAACTGGTCTCCCCAATTTGAGTCTATATCTTTTTAAATCACAAATCCAATCAGGTCATCTTCCTGTTTACAAATTTTCCGCTTCTCCCCATTACCCTCGGGATAACCAGACACTTCTCAACAGGTCTTAAGAGTTGACAGGCATGACCTGGTGTGACCAGGCATGACCATTCTCTCTCTGGCTACATCTCTGGCCACACCCGAGCTCACACTCTTTCCCCCACTCAAGCTGGACTCCTTGGTGTTGCAAGAACTTTCACTGCTCTCCAGCCCAAGTCCTTGTACATGCTGTTCTTTCTGCTGGAACTGCACCTCACCCCATAGCTCATGTTTATCCACCAGCATCACCTCAGATGTCACCTCTTCCAGGAAGGACAAGGGGTACCTCTGAATGTCCACAACATTTTGGAGATTTTTCATGCTGTGTAATAGTTATCAATTCACAGGTACACTTCCCCCACTAAACCGTGAACTCCCTGTGGGCAGTTATCATGCTATTTTTTAGTTTTTAATCCCTAAAACCAAACCCACAGAATCTGGCTTATAATAGATGATTAGTAAATCATAACAAAAATTTAACAAATACCCCTATATTTCATCTATGTTTTATTTCATGGGAAGAAGCCAGAGAAATGGAGGGTAGCAGAGTTTTCAGGGTGAGAGCCAGCGGAGCTCAGACCCTAAGACCCATAGACAATTATATGCCCATGTTGGATTTTATTTTATTTTATTTTTTGGTACTAGAGATTCAACCTGGAGGTACTTAACCACTGAGCCATATCCCCAGGCCTTTTTATTTTTCATTTTTGAGACAAGGTCTCACTAAATTGCTTAGGGCCTCACTAAGTTGCTGAGGCTGACTTTGAACTTGCAATCCTCCTGCCTCAGCCTCCCAAGCTGCTGTGATTACAGGCGTATGCCACCATGCCTGGCCCATGTGACAATTTTTGCCTGGGGTTAATCCATCCCTGTAAAATAGGTTTCCATGAGAACCTAAATTCACAGCAACTCAACATGACAGTGTTCTTGTTTGCAGGAGCATTGCCACCATGGGCTCTGTGTCACAGAGATTTCAAATTTACTCATTTAATTAACAAAGATATTTTGAGCTCCAACTTTCCTCCAGGAGCCTATAGTGGGGGCGGGGCTCCCAGTGGCAATGGGATTTGGATTTGATTTGATGCTATTGTTGATGTTATAAGATTTCTGGAAGTGAATGTTTCTTTTGGGGGAGGGCTGCTTCACTTACAGGGAACTTGGCCAAACAATGTTCCAAAAAAATGTTTTAGACTTTTTTCCCCTGAAGAAAAACAATGTGTAAAGCTCACCCAAGAGAGTAAATATGGATGACACCTCCCACCATGGGAACAAAACATTAGTTAAAAAAAAAAAAAAGCAACACATGAACAAATAAGAAGATAGAGGCTGTAGACAGTTAAAAGTTGGAAATTCAAACTGCAGGCTTCTGACATACCTCCGTCACAAGAGGCAGAGTCTGTCCCTAAAATCTTTGAGAATCATGGTCCAAATTCTTTGTATGGGAATAAAATGTCCTTGAGTAAGATGTTCAGTTAGGGAATGGGAAACAGTAGGGACCCAGATGGGCCCTGGTTCCTGTCGGTCAGCTTTCAAGTACACCAACTCATGTTTAAGGCATGGAATTGATGCTGGGAAGGTTACCAATCTGTAGAACACACCTGTCAATGGACCTCTGTCAGTGGATCACAGGAGTTTAGGATAAATATTACACAAGAGAATTTGACTTAAAGGCATTAGAAGAACAGATAAACTTTCCAAGAACTATCTTCTGAATGCCATTCAATTAGTTAACAGTCCAAATGAACTCTCCTTATTTCTTCTGAAAGTTAAAATTCTAGAAATGCATTTAAAAGAGAACCCGAAGATAGTTATTTGGTTTTTAATAATAATATTATTATAAATTGCTAGTTCCAATTCTTTCCCCTCCTTCTGTTCACATCCTCTGCCATCTATATCTTCTGTATTTATTTGTACCTCCCAGACCTAGTCTTATGCTTTGCCAATGGAATATGATTAGAAGTGATGGAATAGCAGATTTGAGCCTACGTCTTAAGGGAGAAGACCCCATTCTTCTTGCTGGTCTTATACTTCTGCTAATACCATGAAAAGAACTTGTCCTAGGTTGTTGCTGCTTCCTAGCAACAGTGAACATACACGCAGCAGACATGAGCCCCAAATCAACCAGCTCCACGCCCAGCTGGATCTGCAGTATGAAACAGAGCCACCCAGTTGGTGCCCACATAGATTAGCAGAGCCATAGCTAACCCTAAGATACAGAAACAAGAATTAATACTTGTCTAAGCCACTGAACTTCAGGTTGCTTTGTTACACGGCAAGGACTAACTATTGGGGGCCATCTTGTCGGTACAATGGAGCACATGGGCTCATCTCCTGGATTCCTTCCCTGTATTCCTCATTTGGCTTCTTTGACTCATGACCATCTATGTAGCTCTGTGATGAAGGTCTCAGTTTACAGGTTGTACATGTGGTTGAGACTGAGAAGGTGGGAGACAGATTTGGGTGGCTGTTGGTCTTCATGGATTTCCGTTTGTTTTCCTGGATTCCTACTTGTGTTAGAGTTTATAGTTTTCCTCACTATTCCTCTATTCATGTCCAGCCTTCCTTCCAAACTGTCAGGCCTGATGATCTACAGCAACTTCAGGATTGACCCCCATCAAATGCAGAAGTGCCACTCTTGCCCAGATAGCTTCGTCAGCTCCCACCATTACTCAAGGCCTAATTCCGGTAGCAAATCTGTGTTTTTCTATATATCACTCTTCACAAATACTTCTCTGATGAACACTGACTGATACAGCCCCTCCCCCATCATTTGTGATAAGACTGGCACCATTGAGAACTCAGGGTTCTTTGTAAAAGTTTTATATTTATCACAACTCTAAGCATTTTGGCTCTCAACCACTACCCTCCCTTCCCCATCATCTTCCCAGAACTTCTCTGTGGGGGGGTACTTTGAGCAAGAAGGGAGAGAGTATTGACTGCTGAAATCACCACAGAAAAAATATCCAACTCCTGGTTTCAGAGCACCACTGGGTGGGGTTAGCCCTTGATTTGTCATCAGGTTTTAAATTCAAAGCAGTAGGATTTCTCTAAAAATAAAAAGGAGAAAATAATCCTATTTACTTCAATATTGCTATTTTCATACATTTTCCCAGAACGAGTTGTACAAGAGGGAAACAAATGCTATGAAGATGGATCCAAGTGGAATACAGAATCATAATAAGAGGATGTTGTAACTCAGAAGAAAGGCAAGCCAGTACACTTCGAGCTGGTATTGCAGCAGTGAAAACAAGCTCCATGTCCATGTCAGATAAACAATCGTAGTCACAATCCTGGAAGCTTAGGAAATGACTCATCTGGAGGAATGAGCACAGAGCAAAGACGATCATTTACCTCAGCCCCTTGGTGGTTGACACAAACATTCTTTTTTTGTTTTCCCCTTGTGACTTGGCCACTGGAAGATGCTGTTGTAGCCACATGCGCTGGCATTCCAGCTTCTCTTGCGTGGACATTCATCTTTCCTGACCTGTCATGCCTTGTCTTCCCTGCCCTCAGCCTCCTACTATCCTCAAGGATGGTCATTCTCTGAAATCAATAGGTTTCCTCATAGGTGGAAAGAAAATACTCCAAGAAGCCTCCCCTTGCAAGAAAGGCCCATTGTTAGGGACTTTTGGTCTGAGACATCATGGCTGAGTCCAGGAAACGGCAAAAACTAGACCAGCTCCAAACTCAGCCAATCAGCAAAAGAAGAAAAGAACTGAAAAAGAGTTCAGAAACCCTGGCTAAAAGCAGGGGTAGAACCAAAGTTAGGTGGGAGGATTCTGCAAACAGGAAGCGATGACTGGGGTCAGGGTCACAGTAGGGCCAGGAATAGAGAAGAAACTTGGACTGGAGATGAGGCTGTTCTGAGAGTGTGTCACCAGCAGGGCTCTGGCTGATGGCACTATTGTCCTTTCTCCTCCATCTGAGAGTGTTTCATTAGAGGACCACCAGGAAGAAAAAAGTGTGGCAATCAAGGCATATCATCCAGAGAAACACGTGCCTCTTTGTACCAGGATGCAGGGACAACAGTGTTTATATCCTATTATTCATAACAGTTCCAAACACAAAGTAACTGAAGTACCTCAGCCACAGAACACATCAGGGAATGGTGGCATATTTACAAGCTGATTGGTATAGCAGAATACCATATTTGTTTCCTGGGGCCACAAATTGTGTGGCTTAAACTAACAGAAATTCATTCTTTTGTAATTCATAAGGCTAGAAGTATAAAGGCAAGGCATGGGTGGGGTCAGATCCTTGTGGCGCCTCTGAGAAGAATTTGTTCCATGCCTCCCTCCTCTCTTCGGGTGGCTGCTAGCCGTCCTTGGCCATCCTCCTCTCTAGCTGTTATCACTGCAGTCTCTGCCCGCAACTTCACGTGGCATTCTCCCTGTTTCTCTGTGTTTACGTGGCATGTGGTCTTCTTATCAGGACATTGGTCATCCAGCATGACCTCATCCCAGCTTAACTGATAGCATGTGCAAACCTCCTGTTTCCAAACAAGATCACGTTCAGAGGTTCTGGGTGGAACCCTGGGTGAACTTTCAGGAGGGACACTATCCAATCTGGTACAATACCGTACAATAGTGAAAATGAACGAACAGAAGCTACGTGCAGCACCATGGATGAAACTCACTAACACAAAGACTAATGAAAGAAGGTAGGAGCAAAAGAATGTGTAGCTTGATGTTACATTATAAAGTTCCAAGGCAGGAAAAACTGAACCATGGTGCTTTGAGACACACACAGTGACAATGATATTATCACGAACAGCAAGCAAATGATTTCTATAAAGTCAGGGTAGTGGTTGCTTTCAAGAGAGACAGGGAAAGAGCATGGGTTTCTGGGATGCTGGAATGTTCTATTTCTTGATATGGCTGGTGATTCCAAGAGTGCCATTTTGGATATTCCATTAAGCTATTTTATTTTCTGCATGCATGATGATTTGTTTGTTTTCACAATAGAACAAAGGGGTTTTAGGAAACCTGCAGATTCTGCCACCAGTTGTTAGGACTTTAGTGAGTTGTCTCTCTGGACCTCAGTTTTCTCATCTCTAAAATGAGGAGTTTGGACACAACGATCTCCAGGCCCCTCCCAGGTTTACCAATCTGGGTGTATAATCTTTGAGTTACTTATCTCTGAGTTACTTATCCTTCTGAGTTTTTGTAGATGAAAAAACCAGGGCTAAGAGAGAGGAAATAAGTAATATGGTCAAAGTAATATGGTCAAAGTAGTTCTTTAGGAAGATTCCTCTGGCAGCTTTGGGAGGAGAGAAGGACCTGTGGTGAGGAAAAGTGTCAGTCGAGGATGATGATACTCCAGGCAAAACATGGGGAGGAGTAAGGCCTGAACTAGGGCAGAGGCAGAGGGCACAAGGCAGGGTCATACTGGTCTTGCTCCCTACTACTGTTAATCTCCTCAAATGTCTACGGAGTAATCGAGTGACAGAATGCTGCCCTGGACAGAGACATTATGGATGGAAGATATATGAAGGTAGGGGGAGCCATTGATGATGAAGGGGTTTCCTTCTCAGTCTGTCATGGGGGGAACAATTCAAGAGGAGAGGTGGATTGGGGGTTTGGTGTAACTGGGTAGACAAACCTCAATGGACACTTTGTTGGATGGGAGATGTCAGTGGAGAGTCTGGCACTGTGTGGAGAAGGCTGGGCTCAGGCCAGGTCTGGATGAAACACAGAGAACTTAAAGTCCAGTCATTGGCTTTGTGGCCCCTGGTGGGTTCCACTTCACTCTCTCCTTGCTGGAATCCTTATTGGTAGTGGGGGTGACTCTGAATATAATCAACCCTTTTTATACCTTCTTTCTATCTGGACTTGCACTTTTGATCAATGGGCCATTACTAATTCTTGGTACATGATGCATCTGGTTTATAACTGCCCTGGAACTAACTTTATGAATAGGTCATCTAAATGGCACAACCCCGAATGCCTCAGTGACTAAAATCCAGCCACAAGTAATTGCAGCCTTGAGGTCCAGTTTTCCTCCCTCGGTGCCTTTTAGGAAATGTAGATGCTTCAGAAAGGATAAACAGCCTCATTGTCCGAAACTCTAGTAGCTGTTTTCTTCCGTGGCAGGAGGGTGGGATAGAGGGACACAGGGCAACTGAGCAGTAGAGGGTCATGGGCCGTGAAAGGGACCAATAAACTGTGTTCAAAAAGGGCAGGGTAGGGGCACAGAGGATAAATTCCATACACTTTAATATCTTGAATATTTTATTTCTCTCTCTTGTTTTTGTTTTTGCAGCATTGAGGATTCAACCCAGGGGTGCTCTATCACTGGCTATGTCTGCAGTTCTTTTTGTTTTTCATTTTGAAACACAGTCTCACTAAATTTCCCTGTCTGTCCTTCAACTTATGATCCTCCTGCCTCAGATTCCCACGTTCCTGAGATTACAGGTGCGTGCCATGGCACCTGGCAAACATCCTGGGATTTTTCTTATTCAACATTTTCATCTTTCATCACTTCTCACATTCTTGATTGACTGGAGGAAAAGCTTTCTGATGTGCCAAGCATGGGTGTTGTTTATAGCTATTAATTCATGCAAGTATCAGAGCCATCCATTTTACAGATGAGAAAACTGTGTCTCTGAGGGACTACCTGACTATGCAACCAGTGGGGAGCAGCACAGCATGATGGCAAAGTGTTCAGCTGTGGTGGGTTCAATTCCCTGCTTACTGGCTAGGTGACTGTAGAACTATTCAGCCCCTTATGGCTGTTTCCCACCTCATTCTCTTAGGGGTGGGGTGAAGATTAAGCGGGGAGATGCATATGAATGGTTCAATGATGCTCTGTAAACTTTAGCTCTGATCTTAATGCTGGCAGGCAGAGGGAAGCCTTGTGTATACAAAGACAACAACAATAACAGGATGTCCCCTCCACCACACACACACACACACACACACACACACACACACACACACAAGAGACAGAGACAGAGACAGACAGACAGACACCAGGATGTCCCTGATGAGCCCAAACCGGGATTAGGAGGTCTGGCTATTTGTGCAACTGGCAGTTGTGACTTTGAGATGTCTATCCTTGAGTGGATATGCACAGGGACTTTCACTCTTTTGCTAAAGCAGGAGTGATGAGTTCCTTTGGAAGGGGTGGTGAGAGGGGCTTAGAGATGGACTGGAGAAGGGCAGGTGTGATATAAGTTGCAAAACCTGGACTGGAGCTAGACCCCTCCCCTGCTCCCTTTACCCATGGCTTTGGAGGACAGAAGCACAGGGTAGGAGCCTCTTACTCCCACCCTTCTCCCTGCCGCTGGCCCAGCACCCCCGAATTAGCAGGAACAGTGTCCAGATCCAAGATGCTTCTTTTCAGATGGCTGCCTGACCCTCCCAGCCCCCAGCTCCACCCTGGTGTGAAAGGACAGGCTAGTTGGCACAATCAATAGCTCATTCTTCAGCAGCAAAACAACCACCCCATTGATCAAGGAGGCTGATTTTCTGCCAAACACTTGGACGGCTTCAAGGCACATTCTGGTCAATCCCAGCTAGATTTTGGGCCAACAGGCTTGGCTTGATTCTCCTCTCCCGATTTATTTGGTTCTATAACTGTGGAGGGGATCCATTCCAAATCTGGGTACCCACAGCTGGACCAGCTGAAGGAATCCAATTAAAGATAGGTTATCAGGCTGGACCAGCTGAAGGAATCCAATTAAAGAGTTTCCTTTATGGCTAGAAGGACACTGACTTAAGAAGCTGAGACAGAACTCACATGGCCGGCCAGCTCCAGTACAGCCTCCATATTTCCCAAACAATGTCACTTCTTCCTTGGATACCCAGAATTTGTAAAGCTTGCTTTTGTGACTGTGTTCAGATATTTCGGGGGAGCTGTTTTTGTGTGTGTTCATCTTGGGGGATTGCTGTGGGGGCTGCTGACACTCCTCCTGATGAAGAAGCCCCTTGCTCCTGTCCCTAGAGATAGTACCTCTGTCCAGCCCTGGCAGGGGTGTGTTTTTCATCCTCCTTGGTGTGAAGTGCCAGGGTTACTTTTGTGTTACTTTAGACCTAGATGAAACTACACACCATGGGAAGATTAAGGGAAAAACTCTCCTACTAACCACCAGGAAAGTATTTTACCCTTTTTTTTACCTTGAAAACAAAGAGGAGTGTCTGCTGAGTGTCCTGGAGAGGAGGTTCCTGTCCTGTGTGTCAGCTCAGATCCCCATGCTGCCCTTTTTCCCAAGTAGGACTTTATTGTTGGTGATTTTTTGTTTTCTCTCTCTCTCTAAGGGATTCTCATTTGATGAG
>PVHX01004504.1:0-124821 GCA_004024805.1 Geosciurus inauris | reverse complement strand
AAAAAAAAAAAAAAAAAAAAAAAAAAAAAAAAAAAAAAAAAAAAAAAAAAAAAAAAAAAACTGGAATTAGAAAATATATATAATTGAATGAGGGAATTAAGCTGGTGTTTTGGTCCACTAAGGCTGCCATAACAAAATACCATAAGCTGGGTGGCCTATGAACAACAGAAGTTTATTTCCTCAGTTTTGGAGTCTAAAAGTCCATAATCAAGATGTTGACAGGTTTGGTATCTTCTGACACCTTTCTCCTTGGTTGCAGACAGCTGTCTGCCTTTTCTCTATGTTCTCATGTGGCTTTTACTCCGTGTGTGTGTATTCCCATTGTCTTTCTTCTTGAAAGGACACTTGTCATATTAGATTAGGTCCACCCATATGGCCTTATAGCACATTGCTTACTTCCTTAAAGGCCTTATCTCCACCTACAATCTCATGAGGTGGACTTAGGACTTTTTTTTTAATATTGGGGACTTAACCCAGGGGTACTTTACCGCTGAGCTAAATCTCCAGCCCTTTTTGAGACACGGTCTTGCTAAGTTGCTGTGGCTGGACCTCAACTTGGAATCATCCTGCCTCAGCCTGCTGGGATTATAGCCATGTATCACTATGTCTGGTCAATTTAGGACTTCAATATGTGAATTTTGTGAGGGGGAACACGGTGTCTAAGCAGCTGATTTATTTGCCTTAAAATAGATACTGACTATATACAAATGACACTCTTGGGGACTGATTAGCTGATGGTATACTTTCTGGGTGTCTGTCAAGACTTGTCAATGTCAAGACTTATTTTATAGAAATTATGCAATTTATTGGTAATATTAGGGTCCTTTCTGTACAACTTTTATAATGTGAACAAGTTAAGGATAACCAAATATTCCTGTCAATCTCCTTTTTTAGATCAATGTACATATTCCAGACATAAATAAAAACTCAAATTCATGGTATCTTCCAGCTCTTAGCAAGGTAAACTCACTGCAGCCAATCTTGACACTGCTTTGGGTGCAGCTAGTCTGTGTATCCGTGTTTAAGACCTTACTGAATGGTGCCAGTTACACTGGTTATGTGCAGAGATTCTGCTGTCTTTAAGCCCTGGCTCTTTCCCTTGGGCAAATTGCTTCACCTTTGCACCCCAGTTTCCTTGTCTGTAAAACAGGAGTAATAATATATAGGATCCTGATTAGGATTCAATTAGTTATGCCAGTGAGTACTTAGAATCATGTTTAGAACATAGTATGTACTTAATAAATGTTAGATATTTTAGTTTAGGGGCAGTTGTATATAATTTTTTTTTTCTTCAGGCTAAAGAGCTAACATTTCTTTAAACTAGAAACTTACCCATAGTTGCTTTATTTGCACATGATAGGTACTCTACAAATCTTTATTAACTAAATGGATGAGTGATATTTGAAAATTTATTAGGTTCTGCACTGAAGTAGAATTTAATTTGGATTCTGAGTAACAAAGTCAAACAAAATTGCTTGTAAACTCTGGAGTGAAAATCTAGAAGATCTTCTGGGGCGTCCGAGTTCAACATTAATATGGCTTTTCACTGCTGAGTCAAAATAGAGGTCTGTGATAGCTGTTCATAAGAACTTTGGTCCAGGACCTATTTATATTGTTTAGAATTATGGGGAACTGAAGGAGCTTTTGCTTATGTGGGTTATATCAATTCATGTTTACCATACCAGAAATTAAAATAAAGAAATTTTAAAAAATATAAGTAAGCCCATTATAGGTTAACATAACTATAGAAAAATGCCTATTTTCCCAAACCAAGAACATTCAATGAGAAGAATGACATTAGTTTACATTTTCTCAAATCTCTTTAATGCCTGGTTTAATAAACAGGTGGATTTTTTTTATTTGCTTCTGCATCAATCTGTCACAAAATTTGCACTGTATACTTGTAGGAGAATGAGAATAAAAAAGACAAATAGTGCATTTTTATGATTACAGAAATAGTTTAATGGTTAGGGCCTCCTGAAAGGATCTTGGAGTTCCAGGACCACACTTTGAGAGCCACTGATCTTAGTTAAGTCCATTAGGAATCCCTAGCCTCAGAACTTTGCAATTCTCTATTTATCAGCACTAATGAGATGAACAGATGGAAATGTTTACATCCTTTCATCGATGTTTAGAAACAAGTTGACTAAATTGCTTTCCCAATGTCATTTACCCACCCTTCAATAGTAATGCCTATCCTCAAAATGTCAACATTAAATATCTGGAAAAAAAAGGTGGTTGAAGTTGTTTAAAGGAGGGAGGTAGAGGAGGAAGGAAGATATGAGAAAATTTGGCTAGCATTCACTACATTATAACTTCCCGAAGACAATGTGCTGCCTTATTACCATTTAAAGTTCTGCCAGTGGGGATGCCTAGGATTTTTTACCTAGGATTGACTGGAAGCACCCTAGGAATAGACTGGTAGTGTTGTTGAAGTACAGAAATAGGACCTAATGTCATGAAAAATTCTTTTCGTTTTAATATGATATTCCCACTCTGATGTTTTAGGATGAGTTGTGTATCAGCCTGTCAGTCAGATGTGATGTTACCATAGGAAGATGCCCAGAGTAGAGTGATGGGAAATGTGAATCTTTTTTCTGGGCAGGTGGGAATCTACCAATTTCTACAAAGGGTAATTTATTCTGTTCTATGTTTTCTTTATGCTCTGTTGAAGATGATAGTCTCTATTGTTATCTGTAATTTGATTTTATTCCTGACAAATTGTTTTTATCATTTTTATTTTTTAAAGAAATGGTTTATGAATCTTCTATCATTTCAGAAAGACTTAAACTTCTTTTCTGGAAATCCTGACTTAAATGTGAGTACAGAAGAGCATATTTACCACCTGAGATCATCATGTGCTCCACTGTGATAACACTGTAGTGGCACAGCACAAGAGATAGTCAAGCTGCCACTCATGAGTTTAGGACAAGTTACAGTTCTGTTGAATGTCAGGAACTTTCCCATACAAACACATGCATGTTGAAAACATCAATAATCAGTCATTCTTTGATTTTACTTAAAGGAGGTGGACTTCTCTATCTTGTGAGCACAGATACGTGTTTTCTTCCATAGTGAGATATACCCATGTCCCTGTCAACTCTAAGTAACATTTTAAAAATTCTGTCCCATGCTCACAAGAGGGCGCTAATTCATATTCATGCCTCAAGTGGCAAGGATATATTTACTCAAATATGTTACCTTCAAGGTCAAATTGGTGAAACCTTGGCTGAAAGAAGACTGTTAGGTGGTTTTCTTTCCTGATAGAAAAATAAATTCAAATTTTACAAATTTAAATTTGCAAGAAAATCAATGTATCACATTGTTGTTGAATTATGTGACAAACTCAGTTTGAAGAGGACAATTGATTGGAATAGCAGAGATTTTATGTGCTCAGTTTAACTTTTGTTCACTTTTTAATGTGAGATAATAACAGATTGCCTTCTATCCTGAAACTATCTAGAAATACACAAATATAAATGTAATAAATACCAATGCATTTTATTATTTTGTAAAAATCTAAGTCTTTTGCATATTCTTAGATTAATCCACGTGTCCAATTTCTTATTATAAAAACAAAGCTTGGCTAAATCTAGCTCTGCTTTTGCTTCTTTCATTGCAAAAGTAGTGTACATTTAATGTAGAACCTTAGAAAATACAGGAAAAATATTTAAAGGGAAACAGTGAGTCCATAATCAATTCATTAATTATAGTTGACATTTTGGTATATTTTCTTCCACTCTTGTCATATGTAATTGTGATCATGCTATATATAGATGCATAAATATAGTTTGTTTGCTACTTTGCAAAACTTGATATTAAATCAGTTATTTTCAAAGGTCACTTAAATTGTTTTACGTGCTGTTTTAAGGACTGTCCAGTATTCCATTTTAATTGTATTGAACATTTATATGCTTGTCCCTTTTTCTTCTATAAATAGTAATGTGACACTTAGTTGCTAACTCTTTGACTTGACTTCCTTAGGACAGATTCTAGAAGTGGAATTCTTGGGGAAAAGATGATTATTTTTAAGGCTTTTGACACATACTACTAAATTACTTCCTAGAAGTTTTCACCAATTTATACAATAGGAGAGTGTTTGACAGTCAATAACTACCCACATTAGTGCTGAATATTTTAATTTAAATAATAACTAATTTGATAGGTGAAAGTGTTAGCTAGACTTCAATGTAATAAATGTAATTGCTAGAAAAGTTAGCTGTCTTCTATGATACCTTTTCATGACTTTTGTCCCCTTTTTAATTTGTGGCAGATTTTATCTTTTCATATCAATGAGGGCTAAGGGGCTCAGGATAGTCTACATGAGAATAAGAACTTAATAGTACAAAGGTGATTAGTTTGTGCTTTGCCATTTAATTGTTTGACTTTTGAAAAACATTTCAAAAGTCAAACAATTAAAGCAGATTTTTTGTTTGCATTTAAATCTATTGAGTACCTCGACCAATCATTTAATGAATAAAGTATTTGAGTAATGATAAAAATATTTTTTATAATAGGGAAAGATTTTAGAGAAGTGACTTTTAAGAATTAGCTTCATTTAATAATAGATTTCAGGAGAAATAAGCAATTGGTTTAATGTTGAGAAAAATTGGGAAGAGTAATCTTTATTTGAATTTTGGGAAGGTGGTGCTCTGGTTCCTGTGGAGCTCTATTCTACTGGCCATTTGCCACTTGTCTGAACTCCTCTCCATCTTGTGCCATCACCTTGACCTCATCCTTGCATGGCTGATATTCTTCTTTCATATTCTGGAATAACATTTTTCGGTTTGTACTGCATTGTTGTCTGACTCACATTTATGTGAGTAGATGCTGTTGTGGTTGGTTTAGATGGAAAGCTAGCCAAAAGGAGAAGCCCCACGCGTCTCCCAAATGTATCCACCTCCTGTATCAAAGGGCTCCCATGAATTCTAATTCCAAAAGTGATGGTGGAGCCAGGACTCACGTTGGTGAACTTTTCATTTCACAGCCCATAAAAGTCACAACCCTCCATTACTCTGTTGGAAGATTTCCTTATGAAGCAGGTGCTTGCTTCTGGACTTTTTAAAAAAAAAACTATTAAGGTTTTATTGTGTGTATAAAGCAAATACCAGCAGGTACAGTTTAAAGATTGGTTTTGCCTCACAGTATTTTTCCTTTTTCTAGCAGAAGTCGATTTCAGATGCATTCATTGCACCTTGCACATATCTCGAAAGTATTACTAGCTTTTTCTTTCACTAACACAGCTTGTTCTCTAGTAATCAGCATACTGGTGTGTTCCAATCCTGCTGTGTCCTGCCTTTACATCAAAAAGAGAAATCCTTGCTTAAATCACTGCTTTTATAGTACAGAGGCATTGAAATTCTATCATTATGTCTTCCTTTTCTCCTCTGAGGCTTATTTAGCTCAAGGACGCATAAGAGGGTCTGTGGGCTGAGAAAATCCAGTTCTGCTTCCACCAGCATATACTGTGAGATCATGGCCACCATTGTCCTTTGACTTTTATTTGTTGGATCCATCTGACATGGTTTTCAATAGTAGAGCCTCTTATTTCCCAGCATGATGAGATGATGGAGGTTTTTTTGGTATATCTCAGCAAAAATATTTGAGATTCTTGTTTCTTTTAGCTCTCCTGGCAAAAACTGCTTATGAGAATTTCTGTTCCCTTCACTGTGGTAACAAGTTGCTGTCAGTGCAGTTATGAAATTCCTTCTACCCATGTGGAGGGACTGGGACCTCCAATTCTTTTTTCAGTTACTGGATAGGTTTCTGTTTGTGCATATATATGGTAGCCATGGAGCCATTTGTCCTGCACTGCTGTCCAAAGCCTCATGTGTAAGATTGTAGCAGTGAGGCAGGGTCTATTTATGATGCATTAACATCTTTTATGATTTTGAAACAATGTGTGAGGGGAAGCTTCAGAAATGCACATAATTAAAGCTTTCCACCAAGGTACTGGTGATCAGATGGGCTAACTGACCTCCAAGGTCCCTGCTTCAGGCCTGTTATTCTTAGATGCATATCATTAAAGCAATGTAGGGGATGGTGGAGGCTCCAGAGTCCCTTGATTGCTCTGGGGAACACCTAATGATTCCCATTTCTCAAAGCCCTAATGTTTTTGTAGAATTAGAAGAATTGGATTGAACGTCTAGTTCTCATGTTGTATTTGTTGAGATACCTGTTTAATTCAACAATGATACATTTCAGTGGATGGCATTACAATTTCTAGAAAGTAATGGGATTCAGGGAAAAGCTTAAATGGAGCAGAGAGGAGTTTTGTTTTAATTTGCTTATTTAACAGACCATTATTGGTATCATTAGTACCCCCTAAGCCTAGCACTGTGTTGGCTGTTGGGTTTATAAAGCCTCTAGCTTTAGGGAGGTCAAATTAAAAAGAAAAGATATACACATACAAAAAGTAATTAGTACGTTGTAGAAAAGACTGGCTACAAATATTTACAAAAATGTATGAGAGAACTGAAGAGTATGTGAAAGAGAACTAATTACAGTCCAGTTGGCTTTTCAAAGAAGTCGAGATTTGAGGAAAACCTTAGTGAAGGAGTTCAACAGGTGGTCCCAGAGAGCAATCAGGGTAGTGGGAGGGATATGAATATAGACACAGGATAATTACCTTTTTTTTTTCTTTTTGCAGATAGAAAAAATGTTTAGTTACCCTATGGCAACAGGGAACGCTGCTTGATTTTAAGAGATAATGTGGTACCATTAGTTCTGAATTTTGGAAATGAAGCTCAAAATATAGGAATACTAGTTAATGACCTATGATTGATGTATGCAATAGAGGTGGAGACAGGTTAAAGGAGAGAGAGTGAATTTGAGAGAGCTTTGATTGTAGGGGAGGAGAAACCTCCTATTCATGTAATTAGGTCATTTTGAGTTGCCATTAAATAAGATAGGAAACTGAAGATGAAAAAGCTTTTTTACATATGTATTTTGGCCCTGTTGGCTTAGAGGTAGAATATGCAGTCAGATGTTGAAAACCCTGAGCGAGAGGATAGGGGAGAGATGGAACTGAAACTGTAGGTATAGTCATTATACAAACATCAGTGATTAGTTGAAGTGTGGAGGAGACCACGTGGGGAGAATGAGGTGTAGGCTACAAGAAGTAGATTATGGTTAGCAGACTTTTATTTTTAAAGCCTATTTTAAGCTTTAAAACTTCTAAGCTCTGCTAAGGAATATGAAAGTGGTCAAATATATTTTTGTAAATTCACACCACAACTCATACCATTCTCTTATTCTAATTTTATAGTGGTTATTAGTATTGCTTTTGCTTTGCCCTTTTCAAATTTTTTTTTTCCCCCAAGAGATCATTTTAGGGCAGGTAGAAATTCTCTGTAGACTGAGCTGATGGATGTTAGATATGCAATGGCTTTCTGCACTTTCAATATCATAGCTCCATGCTTATGTTTTCAAGGATATTATAAAATATCGGAGTCATATTTAATCCATGATCCATTACAACCCCCAAATCTGTTTCTGTCAAACTTATATTTAAAATTTATTTACTTAAGATTTTTGTTGCTTTCCGAATAAGCCTTTTTTAATTCCTTTCCACATTGATGTGACCAATCTTTAAGAAAAAAAAATCAGCCATAGGAAAGCAGGTTGACTCTAGCTTCACTTGGTGAGTTGCTGTCACGGATTTCCTGAGAGCTTTCTCTTATGAGATGACAACAAATATCTCTGAAAGTTACTGAAATGCAAAATGTGGCAGAGAAGACTAAGAAGTCATTATTTAATGAGGATTTGGATTAGCATTTAGGCCTTCGTTTTCAAAAAATAAAAACTCCTATGGTTTCAGAAAACAGATTCTCTGTGGCTTTTTCTGTTGCCCTACACATAAAATGTTTTGAAAATAAGAAGGTTAGAAACTGTTTCAACTTTGCCTACAGCAACTTAAAACATTAGCAATGGTGAATTATGTGGGATGATGAGTTGACATTTAATTGGAACAGGATCCATGGTATAGATGGGCAACGGGGACCTCCAAGGAGCTCAGACTTCAGCATAGATTCCTCTCTGATTGCAGGGTGCTTCCAGTTGGCAGAAGTGTAAGAGTATTTTTAATGAGAGCTTTTCGGGAGGAGAAGCAATTAAGACATGGAGGTCTTACACTTGGGTTGCTTCTGTGCAAAGAGAATGACTATTAATCTGGAACTGAACCCATGGAGAGTAAATATGGAACTTAAACAAAAACTCATACTTTTTCATTTCTCCAAGTTTTCTACTTATCATTCCTTTAAGATCATCAGAAAATTAACCAGTCTGACTTTGGGATATTACCTGGGAGATTATTTACAAATGTTTCTGCATTTTCAGGTTTTTAGCCATATTATCTCTTTCATTAGCCAGTATTACCCACTCATTAAAACCTTAATGAGATGATGGCATTTAAATGCCACTATCCATCTGCCTATCTTTCTTGAGCTCACTCATTGAACTGGAGAAACTTGGACTGGAAAACTTGTTGTGGAAGGAAGATATAATTTTTCCCTACTGCACTTCTTTCAGTAGACTTGTAATTGTATTCCTCTGGACTGGAAGGGTAGTCAGCAACAGGCTGGTGATAGGTGAGTCCAGGGCCTAGGAACCAACCCTAGGAACATGGCTTTGGACAGCTGGCTGGTGTGCTGCCTTTCACTGATGGAGAATTGTCAGTGCTTAATTGCAAATGGAAGATGTGCTTTTACAACATGGGAAAGCTCTTTGAAAAGTGGATTTCCTTAAGTCCCTATTGGTTATTTGGTTCACTTGCCTTACAAAATTCAGAAGGGGTAATAAATCCATGCCATGCTTTTAAACAGGCAAGGAACTTTTTCTGTTTCTACACAACTTTTACCGTCCTGATCTCCTCCTTGCTATTGAACTAAAAAGATGTTTAAAGATAAGGTGGTGAAACCCATTTGTGGTCTAGATGAGAAATTGGAACAGAAATGTTCAGGCCATTTGTCTTTCCATTTAGTTAAAATACATGCTGACCTTTATTTCTATTGTGACTGCCTCTTCCTTTCCTTTTCTCGTTTTGAAAGGTAGATGTGAGGGTCCATCTAAACCTGCATATCTAGGCTGCTGTTTGGAGTTGAATTAGCTGAAGATGGAGTCTAAAATGGGATGACTAGGCTTCTGTGCTCATTCTTGAACACTTTGAAAGATTATTTCATCATCTCCCAGGAACCCATCCAAAAATTCCTTTTATAATCTTCCCTCCAATGGCAGTTTAAAATGTAGGAAAGAAGTAAAAGCACATTTAATTAAAAAATCTCTTTATATGTTTGACAGTAGCAACCCCTCTTCTGTTTTCAGTTATTATTAATGGAAGTACTTTTCAGGGTTTCTCTGGAGCAAGCTTGCTGCCTATTTTTGTATGGCTGGCAAACTAACAATAATTTTTACATTTTTAATGGTAGGAACAACTAAAAGTATTTCATGACACATGCAAATAAAATTCAAATTTTAGTGTCTGGAACATAAGTATTATCAGGTCACAGTTATGTTCATTCACTTATTTATTGTCTGTGTCTTCTGTTGAGTAATTGCTGAAGAACTTAAAACATATATTATCTGGTCCTGCCCAGGAAGTTTGCCAAACCCATATCACATGCTTTATACATGTTAACACACCTAACCATCACCACAGCACTTTGTTGTTTGTGTGTTGGTTCTTTTATTCATAGATGAGTACACTGGAGTGGAAAGAATCTAGAACTGGGAAAGTAACACATGTTTTTCTGATGTGCAGGCGATAGTACTTTTTCATTCATTAAATTGCATCTCGTATTGACCAACAACTCAGTCCATCCCTACAATGTCATGCTGTCTTTTTTTTTAAAAATTTTTAGTTGTAGATTTATGCGTGGTGCTGAGGATCAAACCCAGTGACTCTCACATGTGAGGCAAGCGCTCTACCATTGAGCTACAGCCCCAGCCCCGTCTTCACTCTTCTTAAGTCTCCACATCTCCACTAAACTGGAGTGTCAGTGCACACCAATGCATAGGAAAGCTGTGTATAATATAGATCACAACTTTATAAATCTTTTTCTTAGTTGAAGAAGTTGACTGAGCCTTTGGTACCAGAGTCTATCAAACTAAAAGTTGACTGAGCTTTTGGCTGTGTGTGTGAATAAAAACAATATATTTTTTCCCATTCCAGTAGTACGTACATGATGAACTTCGTATAGTATACGCTGAGCAAGCTAGCTGATGTAAGTATAGGTTAGAATGGAAAGAGAAGTTGAGTCACTGGAGAATGTCATGAGCACGTTAAATTTAGTGCCTGTAACTTGATCTTTTTAAGTTGATTGGGATTGTAATGGTTTGGGATTCTGGTTTTAGTGGTAATACTGAGCTAAAAGCAAACATTAGATAATTGCAATTCACTTTCAATGGGCACATGGAGGGAGAAAGTGCTTGAGAAGCACTATAGAAATTTATAATTGTGTGCAGAGTTGTTACGTAGGAAAATGCAACAATTAAAGTCATTGCAGTCTACATTTCAAATTGCAGCATCTTAAGATGTTCATAAACAGCATAAAGGAGCATCTGAGGCCATTGAACACCTGTAGTTAACTGGTATAACTACCTATGTATAGATTCTTTAAGTCATATGCTCCATATGTTAAAATACCTTCCAAGAAACTGAATAGTACGTCAATCCATTGACTCATTTCTTTTTAACTTGCCAGTCTTTTAACTAGAGAAGGAAGAAAAGTTTGTAATTTTTCAATATTATTCCCTTAATGTATCTTTAAATGTGCAAATAAACCCACATGCTCTTGATTGGGTACCTGTCTTAAAGTTAAATCTCCCTTCTTTGCAAGTAACAGAAACTAGCACTCTTTTGAATGAAAAAGGAGAACTGTTAATAAGTATGATCCAGGGGGGTCTCCTGGAATCTAAGTGGGATTAATGGGCTAGGGTATCACAAAGGACAGGGATGGGCTGGCAGTGTTTGGAGGTGGCAGCTATGTGTTCCTCCCTTTCACACTGTTTCAGGCCAGATGGTCTCTTGTTTCAGATTCTTTGTTGTGTCTGCTTTAGGACAGTCTGCAGAGCAGCCTTTTTTTGCTTCTCCCTTCACATATTGGACTATAGCCTTCTCACAGCTCACTAGAGACTGGGCAGTGTCCCAGTTCCCAATCCCTGGAAGAGAATCTGTTCAGCTTAGCTTGGATCAGGCGACCACTCTGGGGCCAATCAGTTGTGGCCAGGGATATAGGTACCCTAGTTTAAACATGACCATCAGAGCCCATGCATGGGTGGAGAGGAATTATCAGGAAAAAGAATCTGCAGCCCAGGTAGGATTCTCAAAAAGGTATCTATTACACTATCCTAATAGCCAGGCTCAAACCAAAACTGAACAGACTTTATTTATTAGCTTTATTTTTCTTGCTTAACTCAATAAAGTTTGCTGACATTATGTTTTTGAGTTTTTGTATGTTCTGTTTATTTTCAACAAGTGCTGGAGCCACCTGGGATGTTGGGCTATTTGAAGCTGAATGTTTGAAAAGCTCACTGATGGGCCTGTGCCCAGGTTCTGTTCATGATCACAGCTACCCCTGGGCTCCTGAGAGCGCTTTACCTCTGTCTGGCTCACCCCAGCCTTGCAGTGCAGGGTTTGATCCTCAGCTTCAGTTGTGGGAAATTGTTAGTCTGGCTCTTCACCCTGGAGAACCTTGAAAGATGAAGAATCGTTTTTATTTCCTTTACTTGTTAAAAATGACAGAAAGCATCAAGTATTTCTGTGGTGCCGTTTCTCTCCAGCAGCTCTGAAGAGTTTTTGTTCTTAACAACAATGGCAGCTCCTACTACTGAAGATGATTTGGAGCCCGCTGGGTTGGGCCTCTTAAGCTTAGTACAAGTCCCTCCCTACCATGTGACAGGCAACATGTTGGGTGCGGAGGATCCAGACATTTAGAATTGCTTTCCATAATTAAGTAGACAAAGTAATTTAGAAGAGCTTAGGACACTAAAGAGCACAATGGAAGGGCATTCTGGAAATGAAGTGATGCTTTTTACAAAAGCCTACATGGAGCCAGCCTGCACCTCACACCTGCTTTGTTCCCCCTGCTCCTGCAGTATCACCTTTGTCATAAATCAGATAGTTGTATGTATATGAAAATGTTTGGGGTCCTGTCCACCCAATCTGTCCATGGTTGTAGCAATTTCATACTGTCTTAACTACTATAATTTTATAGTTTGATATCAAGTAATGTTAAGTTTTCCAGCTTTCTTCTTTCTGCTTCTCCCTTATCTTTCCCTTCCTCTTTTCTTCACCTTGTCTTTTCTTTTTTCCTCCTCCCCACTTTCCCTCTTTCTCGAGGCTGTCTAGTCCAATCTCTTCATGGATTTAGAGTTTTACTAGAGACTTTTAATTCAAGCAGGTTTCCTTTGTTCCCTTAAGCCAGGTATCACTAAACCTGATGGCTACTTGCTTAGAAATGGGGTATAAGAAAAAGAGGATGAGTCCACCAAGATCAAAAACAAATTGATGCTTCAATGATTATTGTACTTTGCAGATATAAGCCCTTTGAATGGTAGAGTGCTCTCCTATCCCATACACAGGAAGATTAAACTTGTGAATCATCTAATGCCAGGGAATTTCTCCAAAACACTATTTTATGTCTTTCAAATAACTGACAGTTTTTATTGGTGAGTACCAAATTATAAATTTTGCAGTCCAGACAGTGTATTTTCTAAAGCGGATGAAATAGCTTTATTTTCAGGAAGCTTGAAGCTTGGGTTATAGAGTCAGAGCCCACTGTGGTGGGACACTCTGAAAGGAATGTCCAGGAATTCCACCACCAGAAAGGAGAGAGCATTGTAAGCATTCATCCACCCATCCATCCAGATATAGCCTTTTGAGAGCAGTTGAGAGGACATATAACACTCGAGACCTATGAGGCAGGAGAAGTCACAGCAGAGTTCCCAGCTCCTATCAAAGGTCAGAGCATAACAGGTACCCAGCAGTATTTATAAGTGGATGAATTAGATGGAGTGAAACAGTGAAGATTGTGTTTGAGCCACTCTGAGCTTGGGTAGGAGGTGGATTTTTTGCTTGCAGAAACTTCCCATGTATCCTATAGCAGTAAACCAATTCAGATTAATAGAATGTTCAAGTCCATTAACCTCTCAAGAGAAAAAGGGCAGGAAATCCTAATTAGAATACAGCAAACCCTCAAATCTCCCGAAGTTTGTGTGGAGTTAATTGAACAGAGTTCCCAACTCCAGCACCTCAACTGAGATGAAGTTTCTCTTTGTAGAGAAACTCTTGGTGTGAAAGTTATTTCAATTATTTGAATATCAGATTTACTTATCATTAATATTAACCAGCCTGACTATTAACTGATTTCTTTTACGATATAGAGGAATGTGCCATTGTAAAATGTTTCCTTTGAAGAAGATAAACAACATGGCTTCAGTGGGAGGAAGTTGGATTCCTATTTATTTAGGAATAAATAAATAGGAATTAGGGCTGATTGGTGGGGTAAAGGGGAGTTGTTGCTTATTGGGTATAGAGTTTCAGTTTGAGATGATGGGAAAGTTCTGGAGATGGCTAGTGGTGGTGGTTGCCTGACAATATGAATGTGCTTGATGCCATCGAATTGAACACTTAAAACTGATTAAAATGGTAAATTTTATATGTATTAAAGTAAAAGAAGTCCTGTTTTGTGAGTTTCTGTAAATGTCGTATTTCTTTTGTTCCATTTTGTTATTGGTGCATTATAATTCTACATAATAGTTATTTGTACATGCATACAATATAACAATATAATTTGGTCAGTTTCATTCTCCAGTACCTCTTCTTTCCCCTCTCCCTTGTCCCTTCCCCTGCTCTATCAGTCTGCCTTCTATTTGATCCCCACCTCCACTTTTTTCCTTTCTCCCCTCTAGTTTCTATATTTGAGGAAAAAGATATGACCCTTGACTTCCTGAGTTGGGCTTATTTTGCTTAACATAATGCTCTTAAGTTCAATTTAATTCTTTATTTTTTTTCTCCAGGCTATCTAGTCCAGGAAGCTTGAAGCTTGGGTTATAGAGTCAGAGCCCACTGTGGTGGGACACTCTGAAAGGAATGTCCAGGGGTACTGGGGATTGAACTACCCAGGGGCCCTAAACCACTGAGCCACATCCCCAGCTCTACTTTGTGTTTTATTTAGAGACAGGGTCTCACTGAGTTGCTTAGTACCTCACCATTGCTGAGGCTGGCTTTGAACTTGGGATCCTCCTGCCTCAGCCTCCTGAGCTGCTAGGATTACAGGCATGTGCCACCACACCTAGTCATAATTTCATTCTTTATGGCTGAATAAAACTCCATTGTGTGTATATATATACCACATTTTCTTTATCCATTCTTCTGTTGATAGACACCTAGACTGGTTCCATAATTTAGCTATTGTGAATTGCTCTGCAATAAACATGGGTATTTATGTATCATTATGGTGTGCTGACTTTTATGCTTTAGCATTCATATCCAAGTGTGATATAGCTGGGTTATATGGTAGTTCCCTTCCTAGTCCTTTGAGGAATGGAAATGTCATATTTCAAAGTAATCATTCTTACCTCTGTGACAAGATAGGTAGAGAAGTTGGTAGTACTCAAAGAGCCAACTGAGTTTCAAGTCCCAGGTGAATCGTTGCCTATGACTACTTCTCCTAGGTCATCTCTCTGCAAAGCTCACTGCATTCAGCAGTCCCCAACTCCCTGGCCACTCTGAAATCCTGGCAACTTGAACATTGCACTGGGGTAAAGAACAAGTTTTGGTTTCTTGACAGAACAGTTGCATTAACATTCCTATGCCATTTTTAGGTGAACACATTTTATTCCCTTTCCCCCAAATGGAAGACTGTCTCTGTACTGTCAAATCAGTGCACTTTCCTTTCTGCAAGATTGTCAACCGTGGAGGAAGTACTTTCTGCCTGTAACCTGTCAGATAATTTGGGATTTTTCTGTATGAAAAGTGACATGTCTGGAAGAAGAAGGCCGCCTACTCAAAATAATTTTTGGTCTGATTTTCATATGTAAGTTTTCATTTTGAGGAGGTTTTATCTCAGGTATTTAAATTTAGGCCATTCTGAAGTCTTTTTGGTTCACTAGTGGTAGGGGGTGTTAACGAAATGGGAGGTAGTTTGTAATTCCTGAACTTGCAAATGATTTGCTTTTTTTATTAAATTCAAAACCCTAAGTGCAGTGTTTACAGTCAAGTATTCAGAACTGTGAACCACTACTGAACTTAATGTTGGATTTAATTAATTTTTTTTAGTGATGATACACATTTTTAGTTAGGGTTTATAGGTAGAAAAAATAAAACGATATTAACAACACTAATAAAGCTTCAGCATGCTTTGAGAGGGAAAAAATAGAATAAAGCCTGCAACTTGACTTTCTAGCAAAACCCTCAGACACATCAAGTTCATTTGGTCTGACAAGTGACAATGGTTTTTCCATTTTGCAAGCTGTTTTGTTATCCTATTACTTTAGTTTTATAACTGAGTTAAGTCAAATTTACTGTATCAACGTGACAGTGAAACACCTAAGTTCAGAATTTTCTTTGTGCCTTGATATCTGATTCAAAGTAGAAACTGACAGTTTTCATTTCCCTATGTTAAAAATGGCTAAGTGGATGGCTTCCATCTTAAGGGCACCTGAGTCCTTTAAAAAATAAATTCAAAAGCCATCAAGTAGAAGAACTTTCTTCCCAGGGTACTTTTGCAGAATTTTAGTGCAGGGGTAGACTCTGAATCCTCAGTATTGAAGTCTGTTATTTTTCCCAGGAAATAACTAGACATATATATTATGGAACTTCTGTCTCTTTCTGGAAGTCACTGGTAAGTGTGAGTACTTACACTCACATTTAGGCTGGGTTTGTACCATATGCTTCTCCTCTCTCCCTTCCCCAGTGAAATATCATTTCTGGTTTATCTACTGTTAAATTCCCCTGGAAGTTGATAGATGACTGAAGTACTACATTATTTCAACAATTTCAAAATTTGAAAAAGAAATAGGACGTTCTATTGTATAAGATCATGCAACTCAAAGCAACTCATCCTTTTCTGATTGCTTGTATTAGCATCCCAATTTGCATTTTACAATGTGATTGCATGTACGGTCATCCCTCTGTATCCAAAGGGGATTGGTCCCAGGACCCCTGAGGGTACCGAAATCCTCAGATGCTTGAGACCCTTATATAGAGTAGTATTTGCATATAACCTACACATATTCTCTAATATATTTAAATCATCTCTAGATTTCTTATGTACCTAATACAATGAAAAGGCTATGTAAATAGCTGTTATGCTGTATTTAGGAAATAATAACAAGAAAATGTTTATGCATGTTTAGTATATTTCAATCCTCAGTTGTTTGGATCCGACGATGTGGAACCCACCAATCCTGAGGGAGGGCCAACTGAACATCTGTTTATTTGTTTTGGGGATTGCCCTGTGAGGAAGGGCCTGAGCTCTCTGCTAGGTACCAGAAGGCATGTAAAAAATGAAGGATTTTTTTCTTTAAAACCTGTTCTTTTTAAAATGAAGTGTTAGAGGTTAATGTTATGAACAGAAGAGAGGCGGAAGTGAGAAAAAGCCCAGATCACATGGGGTTAGCTGCTGTCTTTGTATTAGCTACAGTGGGGTGTTGACCCCATCCACCCAGTCTATTGCAGATTATAAGTCTTTATGAATGACCAGGACTTGCGATTTGGCCAATTTGTGGTGATTAATGGTATTGTCCTCCAAATTAAAAAAAAAGTGTGAATTTATAAAGTGAGTGACTTGGTAGTTCTTAATTTTTTTCTGATTAGAAAACTAGCAGATAATAATAAATGAATTATTGAAAATACAGTAAAACAAAAGAAATTAAGTTATCTGTAACTAAGACCAGATCAAGACATTCAAAGGCATTAAGCAAAGAATAGAAGAAAATAATGGCTTTAACCCATGTTTGTATTTGATAATGAAAATAGTACTAAATTATACTGCAAATGTAAAGAAATCCAACTCTATTTGGAATTTGCACACAATGACTAACTCACTGCTTGTTTTTTTTTTTTAAATCATGAAGTTCTTTCAGGGAAAAAATGTTGCCTCTTCCTTCCATGACTTAGAGATAGTCATAGTCCCTGTTTTAGTGTATATACTTCTAGAGTTTTCTTGTGTATAAAAAAATAAATTTTATAATTATGATTTGGATCTGGAATGTCCCCCAAAGGCTCATGTGTTTAAAGCTTGGTCCTCAGTGTAGCAATGTCCAGAGGTGGGGCTTTGGGGGAAATGATTGATTATTATCACCACTGATGGATTCAGAATTGAATAGACTGTTGGGAGATGAAAACTGAAGGATGTGTACATGGATTGAAGAGAATGGGTTCTTGGTATTGCACTATTTGTCTCTGGTCCCTTCTTTTCCCTGCCCCACCCCTTGCTTCCTGGCTGCCATGAGGTGCACAGTCTCTTCCACTATAGGTTTCTACCACCCTGATATTCTGCTTGCATTAGACCCAAAGCAGTGGAACCAGCTCAGCGACTTTGGACTGAAACATCCGAAACTATGAGCCAAACTGAATCTTTTCTCCTCCTAAGTTGATTTTCTTAGGTGTTTTTGTCACTGCAAAAGAAAGCTGACTATACAATAATGAAATTTGGGTACTGAACATGAAGTCTTCTCTTGATTTTTCACTTAAACCACATCATGATAAATATTCTTTTGCTATTAAGGAGTCTCAAAAGACACTTCCAATGTCTGAGCCCTGGTTGGAGTTAACCAGCCTCTGAGTGTTTCTAGCTTCATATACTTAAGTAAGTTTCTACAAACAGCCTGCTACATACATCTTTTAACCCATTTCTGATTTTTTTGTGTTAGTTATCTGAATCTAGTTTGTGTGCCTGCCAGCAAAACTGTATTTTGGTACTTTTGACAGTGTACAATGATATTATTTTAAAAAGGAATGAAAAGCAAATTTTCTCTTTTTATAGAATAAATAGTATTTTGTTTTACTTTATATTTATTGGATTAACAGTGGGATTTTTTCCCTGTAATAATTGGCCATTTTTCAGTTTGTCTGCTTATATCCATTCAACACTTTTTTATTTTCTCAGAATTTTTGCAAGCATTAGTTATATGTTAAAGATATCATTTTTTCTTGTGAGAAATATTTTGCTTTTTAATGGTATGACATGTTTGATAAAAGATTTAAGTTAATATAGTTAAAATTATCAATAACTTTATTTCCTTTTTTTATTTGTGGTACAGGGAAATGAACCAGGGCCTTGCACATGCTAGGTAAGCACCCTTCCACTGAGCCACACAACTAATAGCTTCTTTTGAGTCTGTTCATCATGTGGAAAGCACTTCCCCATCTTGAGTTCTGGTATTCAAGTAGGTTTCCTTTCAGGCTCTTTAAAAAAAACTTTTTTTTAACATCTTAGCCTCTGACTAATGTTTTTTTTTTTTTTTTTTTTTTTTTTTTTTTTTTTTTTTTTTTTTTTTTTTTTTTTTTTTTTTTTTTTTTTTTTTTTTTTTTTTTTTTTTTTTTTTTTTTTTTTTTTAAATTTTTTTTTTAGTTGTTGATGGATCTTTATTTTATTCATTTATTATTTATATGTGGTGCTGAGGATCGAACCCAGTGCCCCACGCATGCTAGGCAAGCGCTCTACCGCTGAGCTACAGCCCCAGCCCTGACTAATGTTTTTTGCTTACATAAGGTTTTGTTTATTTTCATTTGCCAGATACTTGATATTATTGTATTTGTTAAGTTTGGGAGATTAAAGAGAATGGTCTAAAAAGTTCACCAAGAGGATCATCACTTCTTGTCCTCTTAATCTGAAATCTGTGCATTGGAACAGGTGTGACTCTTTCCAACTGCTCTTTAACGTACAACCCTTCTTCCTGTTCCCTCCCTTTGCATTCATATCTCTTTATTTCTCATCTTCCTGTGATTATCATTTGATAATATAAAACCTTTCTTTTGGTTCCTCATTTAAGCCAGTATGAAGATCCTGGTCACAGAGAAATTAGTCAATTAAGAAATTTGATTCTATACATAATATGCTGTTGTAATTGAGAGAAATTTCTGGCTTTTGCAGACATTAGAAATATGTTCTATTCAGCTTTCTTTCTCATATGAGAGATTTTTTCATGGAATGGCTTAAGGTTGTTTTTTAGATGATATGAAGAGAGTCAGAAGTGAAAGATTTTTAAATCTAGAATGGTGCTGAGAGGAATTCAATTTCTTATTTTGAGATTCATTGATAAGTCTTTCCGGGAGTCATCAGTATCTCTGGAGAGTATTTTAATTCCCTTGGCGGCTCCACCCCTCTCCAATCTCTATCAGAAAGATAGGAATTTTGCAGATGGCATCAGGCCATGCTTCATTTCTGGTCAGATCACACCATAGTGATGCCACTTATTCATCCATAAAAGCTTGTGGAAGTGCACCGAACATCTGCACATAATGCAGCCATTCATGCAAAGAAAGCCGAGGACTCTGTTTATCACAAGGGATCTGCAAGCTCTCTCTTCCTGCTCAGTCAGCCTCAGAAGTTTCAACTGCCTTGGGAGAACAGTGCCAATGGCCCATGAGCCTGATGAGCCAATCCATAGAAACATGCTCTCTCTGTCCTCACAGACGCCTGGCCTGAGCTAGGGCACACCCAACATGCGTTCGGTTCTTCTGGAGCCTGAACAGCAGCATCGTCCTTCTTAGCCACTCCAAAACCATTCCATTTAACCTTGTGCTCAGTGAAGGCAGGGACATCATCTTATGTACCCAGCACTTAGGAATTGACATAAGGTGGGTGCTAAATCATTATTTGTTGAATAAATGAAGCAATGAATGGATTTCAGTTTTCCACATATGCAAAGGTACATGTTAAAAGTTCTTAAAAAATGTCAAATACATTTGGACATTTTGATAGACTGTATTGTATCATAAATCATTGTAACATCATTTGAAGGTATGTGATAAAAGGAAGTACATATTTGTTTTTGCAAGAGCAACCAATTACTGTTTTTTAAAAAATATTTTTTAGTTATGCATGGATGCAATATCTTTTATTTATTGTTTTTATGTGGTGCTGAGGATTGAACCCAGTGCCTCACATGTGCAAGTCAAGTGTTCTGCCACTGAGCCACAATCTCAGCCCCCCAATTACTGTTGAATAAATTTTAAGTTAATTAAAATATCAGGGAGTCATTAATGCCATGCCCCATCTTTCTAGAAACAAGTGTCCTCTATGACTGAGGAAACATTACCGACCATTCATGTACATTTTAGTTTCTTCATATTTCTTTCTTTTATTCATGGACTTCAGAGCATATAATTATCTAATAAATATGATTATTCTGAAATACCAACAGTAAAAGAATCTAAACCTTCACATCTGTTAAGATAAAAATCTGAAAAACACATTTTATGAAGATTCTGCAATGATTTTAGCACATACTTAAAATTCAAGGGCAGTTTAGTTTAAATATGGTTTAAATATGGTTTTAGTTTAAATATGGTTTTCCAAGGTCATATTAAATCCTGTCTCAGATGACTATATGCTATCAGAGACAATGTCCAAATATATGTAAAATTGTCCTTTTTTGATATGCCTTTTTTCTAGTTTAGAAATTCTTACAAGAAATAAGAACATAGAGAATAAACTCAATTATTTTTGGGAACTTCAAAAAAATTGGCAATCATTCACAGAACTCCAAGCATACTATTATTAGATCAATTTTATATTATTCCGGTTATGTATGCATTCTCAGAGTTTACTTCACCTCCTTATACTTCCTGTGGAAGCTAGTCTTTTGAAATATTATCAATATTGCACATAATATCCAGATTCTACTCAGTAATAATTCATTTAGAAGAAACAGAATCATGGGTGAACTGACAGTGGAACCTCAGTGTATAATAATTCAGAATATATGATCTCTAGGTTCTGCCTATTCAGAATTTCCCTTGCTGTGGTGTAACTGAACTCCTATGTGTGTAGGCTTATGACTGCCTGAAGAGGGGAGGATAACTCTTGCAACAAACCCAGAATAGTGAAAGGAGGATTATTCCTTAGATTCTACAGACAAGAGTTAACTCTGTAGGTATTACATAGCATAGAACCAAGCACAGGAGGCTGGTTGCTTCTGGGTCCTGGCTGCCATGGCAACCTACAGGCCATGGTCTCTGGATCTCTCATCTGAGACCAGGTGAACGAAGCAGGTTTTCCTAGGTGCTGTGTTATCTTGTTTAAAAGGTGTAGATAATGGTATGCCTCTCAGGAGACAGTTCTGGACATAAGGTGAGAATGTGCTATCCAAGTGTTGAGAGAGAATCACTAAAAAAAGGTCTAAATCATAACTCAGTTCTCTCATCTATGAAATGGAGATGAGCTTGCTAGCTCATGGTGGTGTTTTGGTTATAGGAGCTAATATATCAAAGGTCTTAAGGTTACATTGCATACCCAATTTTATGTTAATGATTTGCGATCTTTTTCTTTAAGAGGGCACTCAAACTTGTATAAGGCTTCAGACTTCATAGAACTTGGATGTGTCCTGCCTAGCAGACGGAAATGAGAAAAGCAAAGTCAAAAAGAATAGTCACTGCTCTCAGGAGGGAGATGAAGGAAGAGCTTCAGGATTTCTTTTTCAGCCTCTGCATCCTTATTCATAAATACGGGTATTGATGTCTTGGCTACCTTACAGGGATACTATAGAGCCCAACTTACAAATGCACATGAGAGTAACTTACAGATGTAAATCTTTAAGATATTATTACTATTTGGTAGTTTTATATGCAGTCTGTGTTTCGTGAAGCAATCTGGATAAATGTGCAAAAGGTCACCTTCAATCTGTTAACGTTTTCTCTAAGCTTTTTATCTTGAAAGTTGATGATTGCACAAGATAATTTAGGTGTCTAGAGAACACTATTTTGCAATTTTTTATTTTTGTTCATTTCCAATCCTAAAATTGAGTAATCTCTTTAAATGTTCTTGTGGAAGTAATATCAACCAAAATGTTTGGGTTCCATTTAGCATTCAGAGTTTCTATTTTATCATAGGAAGTTTTAGCAATAATTGAAAATGCAAAGTTAAACTGTAGATATTTTGCTCATTTTCTGAAACTTAAATCCTTACACAATATGCTAACCATTGGTTTAGAAAAACAAAGTTCTAATTTTACTAGATTCTGTCCTGCTATCTCCTAAAATTCATGTAAACTCAGTTCAAAATTTATTCAACAAAAATTTACTGCATGTCTGCTGTGTACTGGGGACAGTTCTAGTTGCTGGGCATAGGAAATCAAAAAAGATATGGCCCTTGATCTCAGGAAACTTACAATCTTGGTTGGAGAAAGATATAAGCATATACAAATTAAGCAACCTGATGGATGTTGGCCATGACAGATATTTATTCACAAGGTGCTAGAAAATGACAAAGGTTATCTCAGTTAGACTTTGGAGGTGGGAGTCTGAGAAAGGTTTCCAGAGGAGGTAAAAGAGATGACTTGCTATGTGACTAGAAAACATCTAGACAGAAAAGAAAGGCATGAAGAGTAGAAGGCCCTATGTGCTCAGATGATGGTTTCTGGTCCTGATGCATGTACACCTGCTCACATGCACATAGGTTGAAAACAGCCTGTCTACAGAAGGCCTTCAGTTTCATGCTTAGGAACTTGACTATTCTAGAAATTGTGGAGGCCAGTGAACAGTGTCTTGCCTGTTCCCATCAATGGAGTCACTTTTCTCCCAGTCATGTAGATTTGAAACCATAATGACGTCTGTATTTTTTTCTTTCCAATATTACCCAATCTACTAACTTTTCTTTTATTCATCCTTTATAGTCTCTCTACCTATTCCCTATAATCCCTAATCTTATTTTTTTCTCAATTGTGTGCTCATTTTCCGTATGCTGGAATGGCTACTGGGTCCGCTTGAGTGTTCTCCCTCCTGCCCTCCTCCTCTTTATCTTCTCCAGCTGATTCTACCTATCCCTGGCAAATTAACCCACTGACACCACACTGGCTGCACAAACTTTAACAGCTTTCTATTACAGTATCCCCCAATACAATAAGTATATGTTGACTTGTATTAGAATGCTGCTTTCAGCAACCCAAGCCCATGATCTAGCAATCACCTATCCTATCTCAACTCCCCTACTTCATCCACCCTCTGATCCAGCGTGACTGGCTTCTGGTGATCCAGTGATCCTCCAGTTCTACAAGGAAACCTGCTCTTGCCCCATTCTATAGGGATCACTTCTTCCTCTGAATTTCACTTGACCATGTATGCCCATGCATGACATTGATATGTTTGGATCTATATTTAAATAGCAAGTCTGACATTTAAAAACAGCAGAATCTGGACCATGAGGAGGTTCACTACAGTGATGGAGCACATGGCTGCCATTATTCACAGGACGTTTGGCTGGATGGGTCTTGGGCCTGACCTTGTGAAGCAGTTTATTGTTCTTGCCAAGATAGTTCAAGGTTGAAAGAAGAGTAAGGAAAACTTTTCTGGAATTAGAACAGAATCTAAACTTATATTCTCTGCTAGTGACAGACCAGATTAGACCTAAGCAGATGGTCAGTGACAACTACAGATGGCAATGGCCTCAGTTTAAAAAGTCTATTTCTGTAGGGAATAACAATCTTTAATATTTTGCTTCCAGTGCCAAAACTCCCTCTGGAGATGGTTTCTTTGTGCTTATCCTCAGAATTTGGCTCTTCTGCTCATGTTTTCCTTTCTGTTATTAGAAACTAAAGACTTAGATGAAGAATTTCTGATGGCAATTATAATTATTGAACATACCACATGGAGAACTTAAATTCCAACAGCCTTTAGAAATATTTGTCCTGACATTTACACACTGCCCTGAGTGCTGTTCATCTACTTGTATGGTCAGTTATCAACCAACAAATCAAGTGAAAGAGATATATAGGGTTGATTTTGATGTGTAGAATTACTCATTCATCCACAAATGTACCACAGAGCTGAGACTTGGGTATCACAGGGAACAAAATAGATCTGGCTTCTGCCTTAAAGGATGGGGAATGAGGGATTAGGCAGATTCAGGATAACCTGATGGTGTTCATATTCTTTTTTGTAACATTATGCTAGGTTTGTTTTATAGATGGTTAAATGATAGTACTTCAAGTAGTCAGGAACACCTGAGATCAGAATATAGGCAGAGTTGCATTAGCAGTTAGATCCCAGAGTGCTAAGTGGCCAAGCTTGTCAAGCTGTCTTCCCATTTTTAACTCTAAAAGAAAGCTAAGTGGAACTGTTTGGAGAAAATAAATATAAAGAAAAGAGCAATCATGGATCTGTTTTTCTCCTTTGTTTTTTACACCTCACAGTAATGTGATCAGGCAATTTTGCTCCAGGGTCATACAGCTAATTAGAGCAAGACAGCGATTTGAATTCTACCAGTTCAGTCATCTTTTGACTATAGCTGCATAAAACAGTTTAACACCATCTATTCTTTTGTCCTTTCTGGTATGCTTAAAATTATCCACTCCATAAAACTACTTTCAAAATGATGGCTTTAATTCTCAGAGTAAATTTTATTCTCATTTACTTAAAAGATTTTAAGTTCAAATTGATTCAACCATATTTTCAGATATTTTCTTAGATTTATCCTTTACCTATCGCTCCTTAAGAGCAAATTTTGAGTGTCAGGCATTCAGCTTTTGAAGGAATTTATTATTTTATATGTATGTACAGAAATTTGCATGCTAGGTGTTATGGTTTAGATATTAGGTATCTCTTAAAAGGTCCTGAGCGAGACAATGCAAGAAAGCTTAGAGGTGAAACGATTGGGTTATTTGAGCCATAACCTAATCAGTGCATTAATCTGTTGATAGATAGTAACTGTAGGCAGGAAGAGTGTGGCTGGAGGAGGTGGGTCATTGGGGGGCATCCCTTAGGGTATATATTTTGTTTTTGGTGAGTGGAGCTATCTGTTTGCTTCATGTTATGCTGTCCTGAGCTACTTTTCTTCTATCACGCTCTTCCGTCTTGATGTCCTATTTCACCTTGGGCCCTGAAGAATGGAGTAGGCCATGTATGGACTGAGACCTCTGAAACTGAGACCCCAAATAAACCTTTCCTCCTCTAAAATTGTTCTTGTCAGGCCTTTTGGTCACAGTGATGCAAAAGCTGGCTAAAATATGAGGGAAATAACTTGGAAATTTATTGACTATTTTAGAGTTGACTCCTAAAGATGATAGAACCCATGTGCATATGTGATATTGATATTGTTATTTTCTTTTAAAATTAAATTTACCTCTGTAGGTGGGAATTGATGTAAAATATCTTAACTAGATTGTGTTTTGATGGCACAGACAGGAAGTTTAAGGTTACAGTACCAATTCCAGAATCTGAGATGGTAAAATTTCCTTTATGGTCCAAGAAGGTCCCTCTCTCCTGGGCCTAAGTATAAATACAGTTTTGCCAGTGTCCAATACATTCTTCTTGAATCTCTTACTAGTTTGTATTATTTCAGAACAGTAACTCTACTTGTTTTTACATCCATTTCATTAGTAAGAGGTGACAATAATTTTTTGAATATTAAGTCACTGCAAGGATTGTTTGTGAAAGCTTTTGAATATATTTTTAGAACTAATACACATTCTTGTAATGAAAAACACGAGAAAAATGAGTTGTGATATTTTAAGTGTGAATACTTCGTTTTTTTAACTTGGGGGTACTCGATCACTGAGTCACACCCCAACCCTATTTTGTGTTTTATTTAGAGACAGGGTCTCACTGAGTTGCTTAGTACCTCACCGTTGATGAGGCTGGCTTTGAACTCGCGATTCTCCTGTCTCAGCCTCCCAAAGTGCTGGGATTACAGGCATGTGCCACTGTGCCCCGTTGGTGAATGTTCATTCTTAATAATTGATTTTACCACTTGATTAGATCATATTGGTAAGTATATGCCAAAAATGCATTTGGTTCTGTTAGGCTTGATCCACTAGTGCTGTATAAAATCGGCTACTCTTCAGTGCTTTTATTGTTTGCTCTTTGAGTTTTTACTCCAAGAAACTCAAAACCCTTTTACCAATCCAGTTCACAACAATTCTCTCAAGACCAATGTGTGGTGAGCAGACATTATTGAAGAAAATAATTCCTCACCTCACTGATCCCCAGCTTCATTTCCACCTCAAGATTGACACATACAAAACCTAAAATAACCTCCTCTTTTTCAACTCAGACTCACAGAAAACTAGGAAGTCTGATTGGGCAATTGTCTCTCAACTGGGAAGTTTTGCCCTCAGGTGACAATTGGCAATATCAGGAGACATTTTTGGTTGTTACAACTTGGTGGGGAGGGATTGTTATTGGCATCTATTGAGTCAGTGATGCTGCAAAACATCCAAACAATGCTCAGGACTGCCCTGCACAGACCAGATATAATTAGTGCTATGACTGAAAAACTCTCATATGGAGGCAGAAACTTTGAGGAGTGATAAAATACACAGTATTTAGGCACAACAAATGGGAGAAAGAAAACAAATTAAATGGAAGGAAAAGACCCTCTGAATATGTGACTCAGTCTTCATGGAGACAGCAGCAGGAAGTTTCAGCAAGCTTCTGTCTCACCCCTCATTCCCAGAGTTCCTTCCTGTCAGGGAAGCTTGATCCAAGCTGCCATGCTTTGAGATGCCATGGTTGGTGTGTGGCTCTAGAGTTATTGCAGGACACTGCTACTTGTGCCCTTATTCATACTTGCTAACTTGTTAAATAGCTCCTGGCAAATCACTTAACCTCTCTGAGGTGAGAATGCTTCTCTTTGCTTTCTGTAATTCAGTGAAAATTGTGAGACACAAGATCTCTGAATTCAGAGCTATGTGCCATTTTATAGGTGTCCTTACTTAACATCATCATTAATAACATGTTCAACCATCAAAATGGAAATGAGGGCTACTATTATAAACCATTACACACTCTACTTAGATATAAACTTACGTTATCCATAGCAGTGCCTGCATGTTTTGTAAGCAACATCTTTTGCCAATACTAGCCTTCTCTTGGTGGTTACTTGGAATTTGGATAGATGTGCTCTCCCTCTGCCCCCTTTGAGCAATTTGTTCTTTATTACAGCAATAATCATGAAAATAGGTCAGAGCCCTCTTGGAGTTGAGTTCTTAGACTCCCCCCCTCCCCCAGAGAACATCACTTAAATATTAATAGCATCACTGGGAAAACATGGCAACTATTTCCCTGTTTTCTGTAGCTCAATGAAGAGTTGTTCAGTATGGACCCCAGTGCTCTTGCCTCATGAATGGACGTGATTGTAAGGAAACCATCTCCTACTAAGGCAAGACGTGACACTGGGAACAAAGGCTGGTTTTTAGCCTGATGTGATGAGCTCACTCCAGTGCCCATGTGGGGACTTTGAAGCTTATACAGGTGCCAGCTTTCTGTGTATATGACATTCTTGGGGAAGCTTTGGAGACTGGACTTCAGGCCTTTAAACCGTTGATCTGCAGTGTGTGAATTACAAGGTCAGATGGGGTGAGATGTCATAATTTCTGTTTAGCCTAAATCTCCCCCAGAGGAGACGTATTTCTTTTATTGAGTAAAGGGAAACCACAATATTTTCAACTCTAATGAATCAATAAGAACTTTAAAAAAGTATATTTACATAATTATTTTCTGGGGGTGATTGTGTCTGCAATAAGAAAGCACATTTCGCCTTTTTAGTATCTATTGCACCTTTTGTGAAGCGATGCTAATGCTGAGAAGAAATACAACGAGAAAACCAGGCTAGCATAGCCATTGAAATGGGAAATCTTCATGGAATCAGATTTTGATTTATGTAATGTCTTAAAAATCACTTTGAGTGCTGTTTTTTCTCATTGAATTGGCTGATTCGATGATTTTATTGTCCTCCAGTCATAGCATATTATGTTGGCTCCATGGAAGAATCCATCTAACTCTTTGTGAATCAAAGTGAAATTGAATGGCACTAGTTTATTTTTCCACTTACACAGAGAATTTCCAGTCACATATGTATTGTGTGCATAAATAATTGGGCACCTACAATATGCCTCACATTCAACAATTCAGAATATGAGTAGTGATTTATATTATATAAGTTATAAAAATTTATAAAAATAGTGATTTATATCTATATAAATTATATAAATCTATAGTATTATATCTATTATACTATAGTATTATATCTATTATATCTATTATACTATAGTATTATATCTATTATAGTATTATATCTATTATACTATACTATCTATTATACTAAATTATATAAATCTATAGTATTATATCTATTATACTATACTATCTATTATACTATATTATAATCTATCTATAGTATAGATTTAGGAAAACATTACAGGAAAATTCAAGTCTACATAATAGGACAAAGAAGTATTTGAGTTAGACTTGGGTCTTTTTGTTTTGAGTACTAGGGATTAAACATACAAGCACTTTATTACTTGACTACATCCCCAACTTCCCCACCCCATTTTTAAATTTTGAGATAAGGTCTCCCTAAGTTGCCCATGCTGGGGGCTAGGAATGTAGCTGAGTGGTAGAACATTTGCCTAGCATGTGCAAGATACTGGGTTCAATCCCCAGCACCTCAACAAAACAAACCCTCCATAAAGCTAATTTGCCCAGGCTGGCCTCAAACTTGTGATCTGCCTGCCTCAGCCTCTTGAAAAGCTGGGATTACATTCATGTGCCAATGTACCTGGCTAGACTTGGGTTTGAATCAATGTTTATACTAAGTTGTCTTAGATAAGTTCCTTGACCTGACTTACATTTTCCTCACTTGTGAAATAGGTATACTAATATGTACCTTGAAGGCACTGGATCAAAATAACAAGATGTTGAATATAAAACACCCAGCCAGTGGGGTCCAGGGACACATGCCTCTAATTCCAGCAACCAAGGAGGCTGAGGCAGGAGGATTGTAGGTTTGAGGTCAGCTTCAACAACTTAGCAAGGACCGAAGTAATTTAGCAAGACCTTATCCCATAATGATAAAAGAAAAAAAAATAGGACTGGGGATGTAGCTTAGTGGTAGAGCACTGCTAGGTTCAGTCCCCAGTACCAAACAACAATGACACCACCACTCAGCTAAAGTAAGCACTCGGTACCTGTCACCTACTACTCTGAAGGTGACGAAAGGTATGCGGCATGAGGGCTCTAAGGATTCAGAAAAGGTGGTCCTCCTTAGGGTTGGAGTAATTTGGGAGAAATTCTTCATGAAAATTAAGCTGGTCTCTTAATGGCCTATGAGAAATGGTGGGGTCTTAATTGGACAAGAAGTCCTTGAAGGGTGCTAGGATGCATTAAGCACAGGAACAAATGGTAAACACACAAACCATATGCTGGGGACAAATTGTGCTGTTCAGATTTTCAAATGCATACATTTGTCACTTCTTGGGTCATCTCCTTAAAACTAAGTTGTAATCAGGTGTTTTCTGGGTATGGAGGTGGTCATGACAGAAGGTAGCTTAGTGGAGACCCTGGGAGGAGTAGTAGGTGAATACTGAAAGCTGGAGAAGAACATTGCATCTCCTTTTCAAGGAGAATCAGACACCATATCTGAGGGAAGCTGAAGTGGTGATGTGGATACATATCACAGAGCAACTCTGCAGAGTCAGGCTTGATAGAATTGGAGCAAGAGCAAGGTAGAAAGCTAGCGGGTGTATAACAATTAGGTAGATAGGGCTGGCTTAAGGAGCCAATGGCCGGTGGATACCTGCCTAGGGGAAGCCCATTCTGAAACGGAGGCCTGTGTGTCCTGCTCAATCCCCAGGTTTTTTCCCTCTCTCCTCCCTCTTTCCCCTTCCCTACTTGTTTTCACTCATTGTGAAAATAACTATAATCATTTTGCTAAATTCAAGTCTTGTCTTCATATCTGGTCTCAATATTCAAGGGACCAACCTACATAAAAAGTCTTTGTTTTCTAACACTCACAACATGCCTATAAATTATTTTAAGACACTTTCCCACCTCCATGCCTGCCCCACATTTCTCTACTAGACAAAACTTGTTAAGGGAAAGGATTCTGCTAGTATATTCCTGTATTTGAAAGGTTTTCAGAATTAACCAATGCTTTTCATGTGAACAGCTAAGAAATCCAGTTATTTGCTTAATCTGTATATTTTAAATAAATCTTTCATTTTGGAAGCTAATTAACAAAATTTCCTGGGATGATTTTATTTTATTTATTTTTTATTTTTTATTTTTTTTAATTTTTATTTATTTTTCTCAAAAGTTGCATTTTAATACATGTTATCAAACATAACAGAAAAAAAACAAATTTTCAGAAGCTGTACACACTATTCACTGAAAATATTTGTTGAGGCAAATAGAAAAAAAATATTACAATCATAATTTTTCTAACTTTGCACAAAATTATAAGCAGATTACATTCTTCATATTAAACATCTTTATATGTCCTGGGATGATTTTAAAGAAAAGCACCTATCAAGTATAAATGGTCACACTAGCTTTTTGAAATTTTGAAAACATACTGCCTTTCCCTGGTTTTCCTGCTCCACAGTTCTGCTTTTCAAGAATTCTGCCCTCTCCTGGCTGTTGTCCACATCTTGGTTTGGAATCAGTTTGCTGTATTTTCTAGGTGCCCTTCTCTAGCGTGAACTTAGTATTTTCTCTGGGGGAATGTTTCTAAGTCAGCCTCAAGGGATCAAGCTGTATCCAAAGCAGGTGTCAAGTACCATGTCTTGAGTGATTTAACAGCCAACTCCATTCATATATTTGTATGTGTGTGTATTTCAACCTTTAACAAAAGGCTAAGAGAGTAGAACTCTAAGCACTGTATACACTTTATTTTGTCCAACCTCATTCATTAGCAAAGGGGTGGAAGGAAAGTAGCACAGTTTGCATTCTATTTCTTTTAAGTTGAGGAGAATTCATTTCTTAGATCAATGTATTAATGCTGAACTGCAAATATTCTTTGTTCAAGAACTTCTCTTTTTATAGAATGATTCTGGTTCTAAGCTATTATGTGAAAATGATGCTGTGGAATCAGGGCCTGTATCATGCCTGGGAGTTAATATTTGCTTAATGCTTAAGATAATCACTGGATCCTTGCTGGTATCCTGGGTTCTTCTCATCCAAGAATTTCTTGGACTCATGGCAGTACTTTGGAGGTTAGAAGTCATGACTTCTAATGATGATTTTCAAAAGGAGAAACTCCAATCCAAGCCATCTTCTCTCTTCATCACAATAACTCCCCCTATTTTTATCTTCCCCCAAACCCCAAGTTCCTCCTGTGGTGAAATTGTAGGGTTGCTCTCTTTTAACACGTGTCTGGCTCAACATAGCCAAATTGCAGCCTACACAGGCTGATCAGAAGAATAGTACCTTCAGAATATCATCTTTCTCTCCCTAGAATATTTCTGGAAAAGAATGTTGCTTCAAGAACCACTCTAGGAAGTAAAAGAGGCTCAACATCTTGAATTAACTCTAGAACCATGTAAACTGATAGAGTTCTGAATGTTGCCCCAAAGTGGGCTCAGATTACATCTACTGTCTACATGAGGACTGACCTTCCTCCTGAGCCTGGGGAGAAACTGCAAGCCCACTGTGATCTAGGGTGTGGGAATGTTACAGACTCGATGGGTTCTTGTGTTCTCTGTCAGAAGAATCAGACAAAGGTACATTGACACAGGAACAAGGCTTTTTTATTCTCATGCTGAAAATAAGGGAGGCATCATGTAGGGGATCAAACTTCCAGGCTAACTCAAAGGAAAAAGGTATACAGCTTTTATGGCATCTTCTGGGTAGGCAGGGCCCCAGTCTCTTGATGTCATCACATGTAGAGATGGAGTTTTGGCTGTGTCCATGCTCTTCATCATGCCTCTTCATGTGATGCAAGTCTCATTAGTAAGTCTCGTTACTAAGTGTGCTTTTTACTATATTAAAGGTAACTGTCACTTGCTTAGGGGGGTGCTTCAGTTCATGCAGGATAGAAATAAAACACAGCTGAGAGTAAGAATTATTGATTGGAATAATTCATTTAGCAAAGGGACAGCCTCTTAGAGTAGCAAGGAGAGGAAGTTACCCCATAGGCACATTTAATAAATCTATAGGCTACGTTGCAATTTCTTACTGTACATGCACCATTTTGAACATGGTCAAAATATGCCTAAAATTGTTAGGTTCCCCCCTCCTGTGTCTTTTAACATGTAAATGCATTTAATGAGAGCCTCTGTTACTTCTGGGCAAACAGTTATAGTCAGATCAGCCTGCAGGATGGGATCCTCTCCTGTTTGTCTTGAATAATGGATGTAGTTGGGGAGGTCCATCTGCCCTTTATCTTCAGCATACAGCATACAGTCCTTTTCTTTGAGCAGTCACCAATTTAAATTTAACCCTACGTTCCTACCTCAACTGTTCCTACCTTACTTTGGTTACTACTATTCACATGTTTGTCCCTTACTGTCTGGAATTTGCTCTTTATCATCTGGAAAAGTTCCTAATTAGGTTTTGGAACAGGACAGATCACTGCCCTGCTTTGGTGGCTTTGGTTTTAATGACCTTGCCTTTTTTTGATACCAGGCATTGAATGCAGGGGTGCTTTACCACTGAGCCACATCCCCAGCCCATTTTTTAAAAAAATATTCTAGTTAGAGATAGGGTCTCACTGGGTTGCTTATGGACTCGCTAAGTTGCCAACGCTGGCTCTGAACTTATGATCCTCCTGCCTCAGCCTCCCAAGGTGCTGGGATTGCAGGCATGCATCACAGTGCCCAGCTTGCTTTGGCTTCTTGGTATATCTGCTGACTACATTGTTTTTGAAGGCTGAGCTAACTTTCCACCCTCCCATCTTCAGGTCTAAGTCAGTCTTAAGACTAGTTCATTGTTTTAACCCCCAATTTTGTCTGTTAATCCTATAAAAGTGGGGGCTAACTTAGCATCTCAGGAGTAAGGGGCAAGCAAATCCATACTGGATTGAGTGCCCTTGCGTTGGTGTAAAATTTCTCAAACAAGGAGCACTGTGCTTTCTTTGTCACATTTCAGAGTCCTAGGCAAGCCAAGATTGGAATGTGGCTTCTCATTAGAAACCCCTGGGCAATGCTTAGTATTGGCTGTGTTGTCAACTAATAAAGTTCCCTGGAATTCACAGCAGGATCATCTGCTCTTGGCCACCTTCTTCAGTTTCTGCCAACTATGATATTTAGTGGGCAGCAAAAGCTCAACTTCAAGTAGAGAGCCCTCTTCTAAATAATAGCAACTTGGCAACTGCATGAGCTCGTACTAATTATGTTTCTGTCATTCATCTGTGGTAGATCTTTTGTAGCTCTTGTATAAAACAGCTCCAGGGTATTATTTCTGCATACTTATGTAAGTTCTACTCATTAAATAAAGTGCTCCCAGTTAAGTTCCCTTTTAATTTTGTTTTCTAAGATCATCATAATAAGAGAGGGACGAGACCATAGTGAGCACTTTTTGTGCAATAGTTAATGGCAAGTTGATACAAGATCAAATTTTTAAAAAATGCATAAAGAAGTTAATGGGACTTATTATTATTTTATATTTCACTTTTAAAATCCTCCAGCATTAGTCCAAAGTGGAACAGTAACTGTTCATATGTTGCCTCTTAAGTAGTCATTATCAGAATCTGGCCTCTTTGAGTGGAAGAAGTATTAAATTTGCAATCAAAGGACAAACTTTTTCTCTAGAACTTAGTGGCTGAATAAGTCCTTCATTTTCTCTGAACATCTCTTTTATCATTTGAAAATGGCTATAATAATTCCTACCTCACAGTTTTTTGGAAGTTAAATGACTGGTTCCTTTACATAGATCCAAGGAACTTTATAAATTGGCAAATTACAACTCTTTGTCATTGTTTTTATTATTGTTACAAATGCCAAATTGCTTCAGATATGGATATTTTAAATATGTCTTTCTATGTGGTTGAGGATTTATGTTTGCATTATTTGCATTATTAGGCCACACTGTACACATCCTGTATTGATTGACTTTTATTGACTTTCTCAACTTGAGAGCTTTGAGGACATTTCCAGCACCTTGACAGAGAATTGCAGTTTGCTTTGTGACAACAGTATTTGATGGGACTGTCACATAGACATGGACTTAGAAGGATTTAAAAGTATTTTAGCACTTTAATGGAATAGGTCAATTCAACTAAAGGCCAATGGAGTTGCTATCTCCCAAATATCTTTTGCACTGAAAAAGAGTTTTAAATTTTTCCATGTATAAATTTATAGCATGGTTTCTGTAATGTTAATCTAAGTTTTGCTACTTCTCAGCACTGGATTTGAATAAATAAAGTTAAATATCAGAATAAACATATCAAAATATAAAGTATATTTGGTATTTTATATTATCAACATTGTTTCAAATTGTCAATGTCTTTTTATCCATAGATACATACAAATATATTTTGTCAAGTAAATAAATTTTTACTTGATATTTTCAGAACTAAAGAATGAAGCATGTCTGTGTGTAGCCATTTGAATGTATCTTTTCCATTAGTATAAATAAAGAGTAATAAGATATCAATACAGAAATGGGTAGTTGAAGCAAGTTACAAGATTATCTTTGTATAGATGTTTTGTTAGTGTCATCAGAAAATAATTGCACCCACTATGTGAGGAAATACTCTTATGGACATATTAAGGACTTAAAAGTAAAGAAAGAGAAACATTTCACACTGTTTTAGTTTTTAGGCACAACCCTTATATGCATATTTCTAGCAGTTCTGTAGTTCCCATGTCATCATATATAATGCCCAGAATAATATATCATCCCAAATGACTCTAACCTCATCATTTTCACTTCACTTTTGATTGAACCCCTTGGGTAATGCTAGTGGGAAAAATGTAGGCCTATTTTTATGTAAAAATGTTGATCTTTGGTGACATTATGCTATTAAATTGCTATTTGTCTTCAGAAAGTCATTTTAACAAAATGTTCACCCTATTTGTGTTGTACCATCTATCATGATGGGACTAATTCAACATTATTTTTCCCCAGTGAAGTTTGTTTTTAAAAGTTATAGACAAATGCCTTAGTACTTGAAACAATGTTAGAGGCTGGTCCCTGGTACATTTGAAGATTTAATGAAAACAGATATATTTCTTCCTCTTTGTGACTACAAATGGGTCTTTATAGTGTCTTCATTTCTACTCCCTTTCTCAGAGATATTATTAGAAAATATTATGCACTACTTATTATATAGGACTAAAACTGAACAACCTCATCCTGTAGGCTACATAGACTATTTGGTATCCACATATAACCAACTAATTTGCATGTTAGACTGACTGTGAATTATGTGCCAAGTATCATAAGGCTACCTGAGCAAAAAATGGCATGGTCCTCATCAAGTGTGTAGATGATTGGACAGTAAAGGAAAATGATCACAGAGGAAACAGTTGGAATGCAAGTGCTTGACTAGGGTGACAAAGGTCAAGCCCATGAAGAAAGGGCTTGATTTGGATTAGAGATTAAGAAGCATAACTGAATGTTACAACTGGTAGGCTCAATCTCCTTAGAGTACACATGCAGAAACTTGTCATTCATCTGCAAACATCCACTGGGGAAGAATGAGGATTAGCATCATGTCTGTAATTTAGAATCCAGGAAATTGAAGGAGGTGGGACTTGAGTTGGTTTAAGATGGATTAGTAGAAAGCAAAACTCAGATGAAGAAGGGTTTGTGGCTATAACAGCAGGAGGAGACAATTGAGACTTTCTGTGTAACTGAGAAAATTGGACTGGTGTGGTAAAGAGGATATGTACAAAGGGATATTGGGACATAAGTTTAGATAGACTTGAGAGGAATCATGGGATGCCTATCAAATGAAGTAGAATGTATTAACTTGATGAAGTGGCAAGCAGGAAATTATTATAGACATTTCTGAAGGAGAAAAAAAAGTTTGTTAAGAAGATTAATGTGATGCTATATTTAAAATGTTTGGAGGGCATAAGAGGGCCTGGAGCCAGGACTAGAGCCAAGGGCTTGCTGCTGTAATTGAAGGGGATAATATTGGCACTGAAGTGAAAGGACAAGTTAGACATTTTGAAACAGTGATTGAATTTTAGAGGAATTTAATATGGAGACTAGAGTAAAGGGTCAAAGATAATTCATAGTGTCCTGGCCTGGGGAAGATGGGACACTGAAATGAGAGAACCACTTTGGGAACTGGTGCATAATTAAAACCTTTCATCTAGTACTTTGGTTATGTTTAGAGAAATTTCTCCAGGAACTAGTACAGAGCATCCCAAATGATGTCAGTAACCTGCATGCCCTATGTTCTTCTGCACTGGTAAAAAAGCAATTGTCTGTACCACAGGCCCATCTTTGGACCTGGAAAAGTGTTATCACATTGAACAACTACAGGACAGCAGAGCTCATGGCTTGTGCTGTTAAGATGGAACATGAAGGTCTCTTCAATATGCATGATTATTCTGTGCTTACTAAGAATGGGTAGTATCTGGGATAACTTCACACAGAGATCTTGCTTCCATGTATGCCATAGAATTCTGCACACAGTTACTTATGTTGGCTCAACAAACCACCCCAAAACATAATGACTTAAAACAACACAGCTCTTATTTGTGCTTGATTTTTTGAGTCAGTGATTTGAGCTCAGGTTGGCTGAGCAATTCTTCTGTTGGTCCCAGCTGGGTCACTCAACTGGCTGCAGTCATTTGGTGCCTTGGCTATGGTTAGGTAATCTAAGATGGTCTGTCTCCCAAATCTGGACTTTGGTACTGACTGTCATCTGGGCCTTTCTCTTTAGGTAAGTGAGACACAGACAGACACAGGAGCAGCAAACAAAGACGTAGAGAAAGAGGAAGAGAGAATTTTTGCCTGATCTCTGTAGTCCTGAATTTAGAACCCCTGCCCTCACTCAGTATCACACTTCTGCCACATTTCACCAGTCAGAGCAAGATAGAAAGCAGCCCAAAAATCCAAAGGGAAAGGAAAATAGATGTCACCTCTTGAGGGGAGGATTGTCAAGACTACATTGCAAAGGGATATACATATAGGAGTATATAAAATTTCTGGCCATTTAAATTTTTCTTCTTGCAATGTCTCATGGAACATGATCAGACTTTTATTGTAAAATATATGATTAAAACATGAAAGTGGATTTAATGATCAGAAAGAAAACTTAGACTGGGAACATAGGAACTAATAAGTTATTACAGTAAACCAAGAAAATAATTGAGTACATCAGTGAAAGCAGTGGCAAGGGGGTGGACAGATGTGAGCAGACACATGTACCTATGTACATGTAGTGCTTGGAAATTAATGCAGAAAAGGGTCAAGAATGACTAGCAAGGTTCTCATTTGGACAGTGGGGAAGAAGTAATTATGTTAACACAGGAAAACTGGTAAAATAGCTGTTGTTGGGAAAGGAGATGATGTAAAATTGGAGCTGTGGGATTATGTGTTAGAGAATAGGAATCATGAAAGTGGGTGACTCAATCCTGAAGGTGTGAGCAAATTTTTTCCAGTCATGTTCAATCATCCTTATATAGGCATAGAGTGTTGTGGATCTGTTCTAACACTTAGTAGGTGCTCATTGATCTTTGCTGAATGTAAGAAGGAAAATTTAGGGGGAGATTTCTGATGGTCAAAACAAGACATCTTAAGAGACAATGGACAGGACTGGCTACATAATTTGACAGGAAAAATTAAAAATAAAATTCTGACCCTTTCAGAAATTTTGAAGGAGTTCAAGATGATGACAAATAAGCTTGAAAGTCAGGCTCAGAGCCTGAGTGTGTGGTCCTGAGTGACTGCACTCATCTTGTGCCCATGAAGCTGGCTTGGCAATGGAGAAGTCATTTGGAGACTCAGCCGAATACAATCACTGAGTGAAGTTTTGGATATTTTTCTTTGAACACCTTTTTCCTTCTTCCACCTCTTTTGTCATACATATAAATAACTAAGGTAATAAAAATGATGGATGCTGTAGAAGTCACAGACATGGAAGGAGTTTGGTGGCATGATATATTTAAGGGCTGACCCTCACTATTTATCTGTGCCTATTTAAATGGAAAAGCTGATCTCTCTGGCCTCAAGTCCTATATCATGGTGTCTGCTCCATGACAGCCATGGGGAGTTCCCAAGCAACATTAATATTAAGGTTATCTTAAATGAACTATTCCTAAAATCCTCTCATTTTCTTACAAATGTGAAGTTCAGGAAAGGCAGAGCACTCTGTGAGTCCTGGAGATGTTTGAAAGGATCCTAAACATTTTGACTTCTGAATTAGCCCTTAAAGGACAGAAAGGACTGAGATATAGAGTTGGGGAAGATGGCATGACCTGTAACAGAATAGTGAGCAGGAAGAAGGATAGAAAATGAAGGCCACTATGGAGACAGGAGAGTGGATCAGTGTGAGGGGAACCACTGATTTCTTTGGGTGTGGATTTCTAGATAGTATATTTAGGTTAAGTGGATAGCTATACTTTTCAGATCAAGTTAAATTTTAGTTTGTGACTGTTAACTTAATGGGGAAAAAGACATCCTGACTTCAGTGTATTAAGAATATTGGCATCACGCTCTTTATATTTTTAAGTTCTTATTTTGAAAGCTTTCTCCTGGATTAACCTTTTGATAGCATTTTGATATGTTTGCTCTACCTCTCTCACCAAACATACATGCATGTTTTTTTTCCTTGCAAAATGAGTAAGTTGCAGGTATTGTGACCCTTTATTTATCTTGTAAGATTAAATTTATCTTTTAAGAGTTATGTTTTCTTCACCACCATATAATTACTAAATGCAAGAAATTTGACATTAATAAAATATCTACAATAAAGTTCATATTTTATCGATTATCCCAATCCAGGGTCACACATGGCATTCAGTGGCCACAGCAATGTAGTCTGTTTCAATCAGGAGACATTATGAGATTTGATGAATGAGTAACATTCATCAAATCTTAATATTCTAAGTTAACCAGTTGTTAACTTAGAATATTGTTCAATTTTGTTTTTTCTGATCCCAAGCATACTTTTTATATATATACCTAAAACTACACAACTGTTGGAAAAGTCGTTATAGATATATACCTGAGGAAAGCTACCTGTTGAGTTTGGGGACTGATCTGTTCAAATTTCTCCTCACATTGGTGTCAGTTTTGCTTATAAGGACTTACTATTTCACATGTCATTTGTTTTTCTAATTTTAGGAAATCTTCAAACAAAACCAGCGTATGTATCTCCTAACTTTTCCAGTCATTTCTAAAGCCTTTTCCCTAAATTCTACCGCTTGCTTACTTTTTTCTTAATTGTTAAAGTAGTCTTTACTTTTTTCAAATTACGTTTTTTGAAGTCTATATACAGTAAAATTCACCCTTTTTAGGTTTTAACTTTAATGAGTTTTGACAAATACATTCAGTTGTGTAAATAGTATATTGTTATTCCAGAAAGTTTTCTGGTCCATTTTGTAGTTAATGCCTTTTCCCAGTACCTGCCCTTGGCAACCACTGATCTGATTTCTGTCTTTGTCTATTCCTGAGTGCCATACAAATACAACATGGCACGAAGCCTTTTGTGTCTGGTGCTGCTGCTTTTTTCTTCCTCCTCCTCCGAAATTCATCCTCACTGTTGCGTACATAATTAATTCATTCCTTTTTATTTTTCACTGAAATTTCCTTTTTTTTTCCAACCATTTTTCACTATTTACTATTTGATAGACATTTAAATTGTTCCTGACTTTTATAATACTTTTTAGAATTTCAGCTGTTTTTTCCCCAGTACTGTTTTTAATAGAGCAAAGTTCTTTTATCTTAAAATTAAATGTTGTTTTGACTTCCAAGGCTTTATATGCAAATGCAAAATCCAAAATATATCTGAATTTTTTGTTGTCTTATATGCATTGGCCTGCTCCATTCTATAAATGTGTATGATAGAGCTGACTATGCTGTATAGACTGGGAAACTCTTAAGAAGTAGCCTTTCCCCCTTCTTTCTCACTGTAATCAACAACAGTGAGACTTTGTAATTTTGTTATTAGTTTTCATCCTTGCCTTTTTCAAAAGACCCCCTCTAAAGGGGGTCTAGCAAGATCAGGGAAAAAAAGTATGGAGGGATAATGGGAGCTATGTGAAAAACTAGAGGAAACAGATGATTAAAAGATAGGATTAAGCAGGTAAGTGGAGGAGTAAAGCTTAGACTTGCAATCTGGCTTGAATATACAGGACAAATTAGGGAGATGAGTGACTGCTTCAGAGCTACCATACAGAGGCAGGGGTAGGTGCTTATGATGGGTGTAAGTCCACAGTTGGAAGAAGGGAAGGCTGAGGAGTGGAGGGGGGTTTAAGGAACAAAGAAACCATTGAGAGAATGTGAAACAGATGAAATGACAATGATGAGGATGGGGGAGGAAGTAGAGGAAGATGATCATACATTAAAGATAATTCCAACATTTCAAGTCTGCAGATGGAAAATGGAATGACTAGTGGCAGACATGAAAGAGTTTGCGATGAAAATTCAGTTGAAGATAATGAAGATAGTGGTTTTTAAAACAATGTTTTTTCAAAAGACTGCAGTTAATACTAAATTATTCTTTGGAAATATAATTCAGGACTTAAGTTAGTCATGGAGATCATTATAGAAGTGAAAATTAATAATATGGAACTAGAATCTCCAAGGACAGAAAAATGAAAAAAACAGAAGGATTTATCTTTTGATGGTGCATCTAATTAAAAATAAAATTAAAAAGTCAGCTAAGAAATAACTGAAGGAAATCAAGATTGTCCAGAAAACAGCAAAGTGAACAGAAGGGGTAGCATATACACAGATGGAGAAGTTTCAGGAAGGACTTGTGCTCCTCTAGATGTACAGGACAGAGATAAGCAGGATCCTGAAAAGACACTTTATTTAGAAGAAATGTCCTTGGTGGCCCTGAAGAACAGTGGAGAAGGACAATAGCATGAGAAGGGAAATAAGGAGACTATCAGTTTCCCAGTTTAAGTGCTACAAGATTAAAAATTCTTTTATAAATGTGTTACACTTTGGGCTGAGATTGTAGCTCAGCGGTAGAGCGCTTGCCTCGCATGTGTGAGGCCCTGGGTTTGATCCTCAGCACCACATAGAAAGCAATAAAATAAAGACATTGTGTCCATCTACAACTAAAAAAATAAAAATTGAAAAAAATAAATTAATTAAAAAAAAAGTGTAACACTTTACTGAAATAGCATTTTTTTTTTTGGTACAGGTTATTAAATTTGGGTACTCTACCACTAATCCATCCCCAGCCCTATTTTGTGTTTTATGTAGAGACAAGGTGCCACTGAGTTGCTTAGCTCCTCACTGTTGCTGAGCCTGGCTTTGAACTCACAATTCTCCACTCTCAGCCTCCCAAAGTGCTGAGATTACAGGTGTGCGCTACCACGCCCGGTTTACTGAAATAGCTTTAAATGTTTTTTGTTTTCCTTCCAATATTCAGTAGCCTTCACCATGCCAGTGTGAATTTCCTAGTCCTAAAAAAGAAAACCATAATATCAGCTTTTCCTACTTCCTGGACTTTTCATCCCTCTCTCTCTCTCTCTCTCTTTTTTTTTTAAACTCACAGAATGTCTTCTTGGAAGTGACATTCCAGTAAGGAGAGAGGGAAAAAGCAGCTAAGTCAAAGTTTATCCTGCACATTGTAATGTGATAAGCATGAGAAGGGAAACAAGGAGACTTATCAGTTGGACACTTAATAAAGGTACTTAAAGGAGAGAGAAGAGATAAATGTGTTAAAGTGATTATAAGGATGGTTAGGGAATGATGACATTAAACTTGAAGGGGGTGAGGAAGCAAGCCATGCTTCCCTCTGGGGAATCGCCTTTAGGGTGCAAAGTTGCTGAGGCAATAGCCTCACTTATTATGCAGGATAAAGGCAGTAGACTGCAGGGGAATACTGGGTGTTCTCAGAGTTGTGTTTTCGTTCACAATTTCTGGCACTGGAGCATCGACTTGAGATAGAAAGGGTTTGGTTTTGTGATTCCAATAATAGTAGATCAGCATCTTCAGCAGCTACTCATTTCTTTGGCCGATGACTCACTGCCAGAGAAGGAGCCTTGGACAGAATGGTTTCTGCTCTGACCCATTCTGGAAGAGTAAAGAATGATTTTGTGGTGCTTTGAAGAAACGAGAAAAAGACAAGTAAGATGTGCCATAAATTGGCTAACGACCTCTGAAAAAGGAGAAAACTCTTGGGGCACATCCAGAAATCTGAAAGGAGCAAATGAAGAGTATATCTTTGGGTGTGGGGAGGCTGGGGTGGATGCGGAAAACAGCCATGCCTTGTAATTATAGGTATCACACCAAATGCTTAAACATGGATTTGGGGCAGGCCTTTCAAATCTTAGGATTCTGTCAACTCTGATTTATAAAATGAGTGATCCCTGGTGATTATCTGTTCTCCATGTTGAAGCTTCCTTCATATCTGAATTTTAAGAAATAGCATGTTATCTTTAAGAGCAGCATCAATCCACATCCCTGTCTCACTCCTGAAAAATAAATGTCTTTTAAGTAGTAGTAACTGTTTTTATAATATGCAAAATATTCAAGTCTATAGAAGTTATTTACTTAATGAACTTTATTTTTTAGAGCAGTTTTATGTTCACAACACCACCACACAGCAAACTCACGGAGTTCTTACACAGGCACAGCCTCCCTCATGATCAACTTTCCACACCTAAGTGACAGGTTTGTCATAATCAATGTGGAATTTTATTTTTTAATAAGATGAAATGAGAAGTGAAAAGTACCTTTTTGAGGCAGGTATAATTTACACCTGTTCATTCCTAGTGCTTATTTTTTAAGCCTTGTTTCTTTATCCCTTCCATTCAAAGCTTAGTGGTAATTTTTAAGTAAATATTTACCTTAAACTATAAGTTATTTCTTTTTTTATATTTAATTAATTTATTTGTTCTATTTAGGCTTACATGATAACAGAGTGCAATTCGATTCATTGTACATAGATAGAAGATAACATATCAATTCTCTAAACTATAAGTTATTTCTATGTGAAATACTAACTTTGAGGCCAGGTACGAGGCCTGTAGTAATTTTAGGTAATGTACTGATGACTGATTTTAGCAAAGCATTCACACAGCTCTGAGGAGACAAGGATTCCAGATTTCTACCTGTTTACATGGGCCTGCTGGAGGCTCTGCGAGAGCAAAGGATTATTCTAGCAACTGGTGGATCTGAGGCTGCTTCAGATGGACATGTGATGAGTACATCCTCTAAAATCCTAGTGTAAACATTAAAAAAGCTTGGAGTTCTTATCCAGATAGCTATTTAGAAGGACATGTATATGTATGTGTAAAATATTTCATAATGTATTAAAATTGATGCTTAGTTTAGCCTAACAAACCTAGACATAGTCTCTTTGGTTATTCATCTTTATAATACATCTGAGAAAAAGCTTTTTTCCCCCTTTTTCTAGATCTCTTCATTTTGATTTTTTAATTATTGGAGATTTATAGTTATACATAGGAGGAAAAGGTTTTTTTTTATTAATACTGTTAATGTCTAATTTTTCAAATCATTCTTTTTGTTTTTTAAATTTTGCAGTGCTGGAAATTGAATCCAGGGCCTTAAGCATGCCAAGCATATGGTCTACCACTGAGCCAATTCTCTGATCTTCTTTGATATGTTATAACAGAAAAAAAGAAATAGGACATAAGAAAGAGTGAGAACAGGGTCTGTTTATAGCTATATAAGAACAGTAAAGCAAAGTAGAGGTTGCTCAATTTTTTAATTTAACCAATTGTTTAGAAAATTTGTGTGTATATGTATATACACCTATATACACACATACATATATATAAAAATCAGAGTGTTTGCTTGGGACTGGACACATGAGGGTAGGTCACAATGTCTGTAATAAAGTGTGTATAGATGCCCCAGCTTAATATGTCTCTGCCATAACCCTTTCCTTCCCCCTCTCTGTTACATCTGCCTAAAGGGTAGATGTGTATCTTCACCTCTTTGGTGTAGATGTAATACATTGAGAATCTAATGTTAAACAGCTTATATACAATGTAGGTTTTTTCCTTTCCAGCCTGACTTAACTATTACAAGTGATTCTAGTGTAGTGAAAATTATTACCAGGGAAGTTGTTGGCATTATTTTAAAATATTTGATATTGTTCAGTTTAATTAGGCTGTAATTTGTCACACTATTCTCCTATAACATAGAAAATCTATTGAATTTTAAGGTCTTTGAGTCAACTCAGTTTCTTGTTCTGGATTCCTTTGTACATTTTAAGTAGTTTAAAAAATCCTTTCCCTTCCATTAAATTTTTGAATTTTGAAATTATTCTTTGTCTTTTCTTACCTTTTCCAAATTTGTCCACTTCTTTTGGGAACTGAGGCTTACAGGTGACATGCCACATGTGTTTTTTCCTTCCCGTGACATCTTTTCTCCAAGTCCCAGTCATTCTGGTTGCTTTGGCCCCTATGTTTCCTTATTAACATGATTAACTCACTGAACATTCTTATATAGATGTTCCCTCTATCAAGTCTTCCCTCCACCAAGTTTTGTAGTTCCTGAAATAATTTGATTCTGAGAACTTATCCAGAAAAAGATCCTCATATGCATTTTGTTTAATGACATTTTTAAACCAATATTAATATTGCCCTTGACTTCTTTTTACTAGCCTTTCTTACACTCTCTGAATTTAGAAACCTTGTAGTTGTCACTGGCTAAGTAAATGTTAGCTAATGCTTTTTAACACATTAAAATGCATATCCTTTGGAGGTGGCAACTTTTTACATTAACTTTAAAATAGAGAGTTATTTTTGGATGCATTAATAAAACCTCAGGCATTATCTTCCATTAATGTTCAACTGTTACATTTTATTTTAAATATGAGATTTAAGAAGCTGCTTCAATTTGAGAGGATTAACAATTCTAAAACATTGTGAATTGAGGAAGCTGCAAGGTCATAATAGCTTATATTTACTTATATACATTCACATTAATATTTTCATCTTTTGTGTTGAAGTATATTATTATCTCTATATTAAAATGCTGAGAAATTTCACATCCAGAGAATCATGGTGTCTACTGCAGAATTGAGGGTCAGCCATAGCAGCAAGAAAATGGGCCAGTCATGCTAGGCTTACCTGATCATTGTTACACATGTGGACCTGGTAAAATTGTGTTGGAGTGACATATTTATTGAAGAAACATTGAGATCTCTTCTGTGAATCTAAATGCTCTTTGGAGTTGAAGTTGCTTATCTTCATCATTATGTTACAGATACAATAGTACAGTGGTTGAGATACAACTGGACCTCTCTACATAATGAATGAATGAATCTATCAAGAGGGGTCAGAAGATAAATGGAAGAAAGAGAATAGGAAGGCTGGAGGGTGCCTTAATTTTTGCCCTACCTCTCCTGATAGTAGAGCACCAAAATGGACTTATTGTCATAAACTTCCTACTCTAACAAGGCTAATAAACATTTTGTGAAAAGGCCAGGTATTAAATTAGTAAATTTTCAGCTTTGAGGACCATATCACTGCTAGATTCCTTCCTTCCCTCTTCCCTTTACTTTCCCAAGAAATTTAAAATTATAAACTTATTCTTAGCTTGCGACAACATAAAAAAAAGACGTGGACTCAATTTGGCCTTTGGGCTATAGTTTATCTGCTATAGAATAAAATCATTATAAAAGCATCCTTGGAGTTCATGTTATATATTTGCCTGATGCTGTATTATGACCAGGACCTTTGAAGTTTTACCTGTAACTAACATCATTTGTGTATTGTCCAAGGCTTTATGTCAGGGGTACATAGTTTGTAGCTCTACTCTTATCATTTTTATGACTTTTTAAGGTATAATTTATAATGTTACTCAGATTCTGGTGTTGGGGTTCTACTGGTCTTGTAAAAACTAGTTGAACAGTGTTTCTTACTCTTCAGTTTTCTGAAAACTTTTCATATGAGACTAGTTTTGGTCCTTGGGTGTTCATTAGGATTTACTGGTAAAATCATCAAGGCTTGGAGTTGCTTCAGGAGGATATTTTTTGATAAAGAATTAAATTTCTTTAATAGATAAAGCACTCTTCATTTTCTGTTTCTTCTTGTGTCAATTTTACTGAACTGTATTTCTTAAAGAATTTCTCTCATTTAAGTTGTCAAATAGGCATAGAATTGTTCTTAGTTTTTTTTAAATTTTTTAATGTCTATAAGATGTACATTGATAATCTTTTCTAATATTTTCTATTCTTTGTCTTAATGTCACTGGGATTTTGTCCATTTTTCAAAGAACCAATTTTTTACTTTTTTACTTTTCTCCATTGTTTCCTATCCCAATTGGTTCTGATATTTTATTTCATACCTTCTAGTTACATTGAGTTTACCTTTGTTTCTATATTCTTGAGGTATAGTATTCTTTCTATATTCTTAGGTTATTGATAGATTTTTCTTTTAATATAATGAAAACACACATATTTCCCTAAAACCACTACTTCAGGTGCATCCCACAAGTTTTGATATGCTGTATTTTTTGTTAAAAATATTTTCTGATTTCCCTTATGATTTTTATCCATATATTTAAAAGTGTGGTTTAACTTCCAGATACTTGAGGATGTCCTAGATATCTTAATGCTATTGATTTCTAATTAAATTCAGTTGTGGGCAGAGAATTAATTTGTATGACTTTGAACCATTTAAGTTTCTTAAGATTCATTTTAAATCCCAGTCTATGGTCTGTCTTGGTAAATGTTTATGCACATTTGAAAAAGGGAATGCTTTGTAGTTGTAAGAGCAGTATTCTACAAATGTTAATTAGATCAAGTTGGTTGATAGTGTCGTTCAGAATTATGTCTTTGCTGATTTTTTTTTTTCAAATTATTCTATTAGTTATCAAGAGATGGGTGATAAGATCTCTAACTATGATTTTGGAATTGTCTGGTTCTCATGTTAATATTGTTAATTTTTGTTGTATGTATTTTGGAGGTTTATTATCAAGCATATATGCATTTGTAATTATTATAGTTCTTTATGAATTGTCCATTTATCATTATGAAACATCTTTCTTTATATCTGGTAATGCATTTTGTCTTGAAGTTTATTTTATCCACTATTTACATAGACACTCCAGCCTTTGTATTTTAATCTTTTTATGTTACTTTTCCTTCTATTTTCTGTCAACCTTTCTTTGTATTTAAAGTATATATCTTTTAGACAGTATAAAGTTTGGTTCAATTTTTTTATTCTTTGAATCTCTGCCTTTTATTTATTTATCATTTAACAAAACCATTAGTATTTTGGAGTATTCTCCTTTCCTGCCTTCTTTTTGATTATTTAAGTACATTTTGGTATTGTATTTTCATATTATTTATTGGTTTTGGCTGTTAGTTGAATTTTTTCTGTCCACCTTGAGTTAATAGTTTACCACTTCAGGTTAAATATAGATATCTTGCAATCATATAGGTTTCATTACCATGCCCTGCTATCTTTCTATATTATGATTGTCATATGTATTGCATCTATAAACATTGAAAACCTACTAGAAAATATTTTGATTTTGCTTAAAGAAGTTATATTTAAAAGAATTCAAATGGGAAATAATAACATTTTATATATACCTAGATATTTCTTATGCTTTTTATTGAAGATTAAAGTTTCTCTTTATTATTTTTATTCTGAACAAATTTCTTTAGCATTTCTCATAAAGCAGAAACCCAGGCCAAAGTTTAAAATTTTTCTTTATCTGAAACTATTTTGGCAGAAATTATACTGAATCTATACCAATTTGGGAGTTGTATATATCAATGATATTAAATCTTTCAATAAAAATTCAAGTTATCTTTCCATTTATTTAGATATTCATAAATTTTTTCAACAGTGCTTTTGTACTTTTCAGTGTACATATATTTTGTTAAATTTCTTATTATATAATTTTGATGCTATTAAAAATGGAATTGTTTTTCATTTGGATTTTGTTTGGATTAGTAATTGTTACTATTTTAAAGTTGATTTGTATATATGGATGTTTTATCATGCAAACTTGAATTCATTTACTAGGTATAATAGATTTTTAAAAGACTCCTTAGGGTTTTTGAGGAGATAGCTTTATTTCATCTTTATTACAGAGTGATATATTCTCTGGATACAGAATTTAGCATTTTTCCCCCCTGGATATAGAATATAGCTTTTTTCTTTTTACACTTTGAAAATAATGCTGTATTGTTTTTTGATCTACACGGTTTCTGATGAGAATTCTTCAATTATTGGAATATTTTCTCCCGTATATGTAATGCATCTTTTTTTTGTAGCTTATTTCAAGATTTTGTTTTAGTTTTTAAGTTTTGGCAACTTTGTTATGTATCTGTGCATGGTTTCCTTTAAATTTATTCTGTTTGGGGTTCAATGAATTTCATGAGTCTTAAGTCTATGTACTTTTACCTAATTTGAGATGTGCTCAGATATTATTCCTTCAAATAATTTTTTCTGCCTCACTAGTCTTCCTTCTTCAGTTCAAAACATTTTAGTTTGTTTTTTTCTACTGCTATCTCAAGGATCTCTGAGACTTGGTTTATTCTTTTTCATTCCATGTTCTTTCTTCATATTGAATAATTTCTATTGCTATCTTTTAATTTTCTCTGAATTTTTCCTCTGCTATTAAGTTCATTGATTTTTTTTTTTTAGATTTCCGATATTGCATTTTTTCAATTAAAAATACCCAGTTTGGTCTTTTTTTTTTTTTGTAGCTTATATTTCTCTGCTGAAATTTTAATTCATTTTGAGTTTGTTTTCCTTTTCTTGAAGCATAATTATTGTAGCTGCTTTAACATCTTTGATAATGTTAATATCTGAGTCATTCCAAGATTGACTTTCGTTGTCTTTTTGCTTCTGACTGGTTTACATGTTCCTACTTTGTATGTCAAGTAATTAACTGTACCCTATATATTCTAAATCTTACAGGCCTGGAATTCTATTGTAATCCTCTGAAGAATGTCTGGTTTTAGTAGTAGATTACCTGTTTTGGTTTCAATAGACAATCAACCTGATTAATTCTGTCTTGTTTCTGTTAGCAGTGGGTCAAATCTCAGTTCAGTTCTCTAAGCCTTTCCTAAACTGTTTGGGTCTGTCCTATCCATGTACATATTTTTGAGTTAGTCTGAGATCTTTGTGATCTTACATAGTATTAGGAACTTCTTCCTTCTGCCTGTCATCCTTTGGTATTTCTCTTCCATTGTCTGACTTCAGGGTTTCCTTTCCCTGCACCTTGAGCTAGAAAGATGGCAGTTTCTATCATTTTAGCTGCCTGCACTGCAGATCTGCTCTGACTAGGACACATCCTCAGGATGATGACATTAAAAAATACCACCAGGAAACTAATCCCTATGTTGAGTATCTCTCCAAGTTGTGTCTGTCTTCCCTAGTCTTCCTGCCCTCTCAGAGTCCTTAGATAGTATTGTTTTCCCGATCAATGGGGAGGGGTAGATTGTAGGGAAAATACTTTGCCATCAAAGAACTGGAAATTATCCAGAATGCTTTTATTAATAAAGAACAAGATTATTTCTGTATAGAACAAAGTAGTGATGGGGTAGCAGGACTACCAAGCATAGTTCTCCAAGTGTTTATATCTATTTTAAAATCACAGAGAATGTTATTACATTCAGACCAATTCTTAGGGTAGAATCTTGGAAATTTGGGATTGAATGGAAATTCATGCTTATTAATATAACCTCACCATTTTATACTACATATCCCAAAGTGAAATTTAGATCAGATTAACTCACCTCACTGTTAGATTCACTATATAATTGCCATATGTGCCAAATATATTCACATAAGTCTGTGTCATAAAGTCATAGTCCCTGTGTCTTGACTATGAATGTTACATTTTCTCAACCCCAAAACCTAAAAAGTAGACAAAATTCTATGAAAGAGAACCCAAACAAGTCTATAAACACTGGTTGTGTTGAATTTGACAACGTTGGTCTATTTTAAATTCCATTTATTTTGGCCTAGGAACATAAAAATACAAGTTAAGATTCAGTAGTTGCTATTCTGATTTTAGAAAGTGTTATAAGAAGTATGAAAAGGACTTACAGGGGATTGCTCTGTTTCCCTAAGAATATGAGAATACTGTTGTCTTTAAAAAACAATGAATGGTACAATTAATCTAAAATTTGTAAGACTTGATGCTGGTTGTAGTGGTGGAAGTAACCAAATTGGCTGTTTAAAAACTTTTTTCTAGCAAATTGACTAAAATATGGAAGACTTATAAAAGGTCAGATATTTGAGGATTTCTCAGAGCCCTTTTCCAGCATCTCCCTGTTTTTAAGGTATTTTGCATTTTCATTTTAAAACATTTTTAAATATACATCTTTGGTGATGCTACTTCCATGTAAAAAATGTGCAGTACACATACTCCCAGTCCCCTATTGTGTAGTTCAGAGCCCTGCGCTGTCTGTCCACTTTGATTGTTAGCCTCAGCTAACACTTCAGTCATTTGAGTAATACTTATTAAATACCTGCTATTGTGCCAGGCAGTATTATAGACTGGAGATACAGTGATGGGTAAGGGTTGGTGATATTTCAACAAAATATAAGCAGTTGAATACATAAAATTTTCAAAGAGTGGTAACTGGTGTGGAGGAATAAAGCAGGTGTCTGAGAGAGGGTGGTTTGAAGGTGCACCTAAAGAAGGAACAGAGAAGGGGCTCATTGAAAAGATTACATTTTAACTCAATGTTCTCCATACTTCAAGGATCAACAATGAAAAAAGGCCCTAAAGCAGACATAAACTTGTATCAGCAAGCAAGAAAAAAGGTAGAGTGGGTGGAGTGAAGTAGGAATTGGAAAGCAGGGGGTTACAGAAATCTTCACACTTATGGAATCATAATTGGGACCTTAGAAGTTGTGATGAGAACTTTGGATTTTTATTCATGGTTATTTGCTACAGCCAAACAGACCTTTTCAAAAATTATCTCTAGCTGGGCATGGTGACTCAGGCCTTTAATCCCAGCAACTCAGTAGGCTGAGATGGGATTGCAAGTTCAAGTGCAGCCTGGGTTATTTAGTAAGACTCTCAAAATTAAAGTAAATAAAAGGGCTGGGATGTAGCTCAGTGGTAGAGGGCCCCTGGGTTCAATCCCTAGTGCCAGGGGAAAAAATTATTGCTACTTAACCCTTTATGATCTCATTCACCTAGTTTTTAAATGAACACTCTCTGCCTCATTTCTTCTTGTCTAATACATCCCATTTTTAGAAGTGAAGCACAAACCAAATATTATCCACAGTCATTCCTGACTGCTCTTGTCATATTTTCTCTTTTCTGCATATCTATCATTCTTTAAAGCTTAGGTATTTATTGAAAACTTGCTATATGCCAGGCTTGTGCTAAATACCAGAAATATGTCCTTGTCCTTCAAAATTACATTATTTGTTTACAAAGAATAACAGGTTGCATCATTATTTTGCTGCTCACTCATATGAGCAGATGCTTATGAATAAGCATAATGAATGTTGCAACCAATGAAAAACAAAGCATGTTGTTTGGCAACATTGTGGAAGAAACTACCTCTGCCCTAGTAGAGTTTCTAAAGATGAGGAGGTGTTTGCTGTGTGAGGAGGGTGAGGAAGGCCTTCTCGGACCCTGAGTCTGAATGTGCAAAGACATCAAGACATGAGTAGGCATTCATGGAAGGTTTTAGATGGGCAGCAGAAACTTGGGCATGATGTTGCTGGAGTTGTTCAGGGTTTTTCACATCATACCTTGCCAAGAAGTTTGGACTTAATGGATAATAGGGGGAAAAAATGTGGAAAGTTACCTGGTGCCAGTATCAAGGATGATTTTGGGTATGGAGAGAAAGAAGGAGGTCATGTTGGTCCGGTGGAGTCCAAATGAACAATGATAAGGATCTGAATTTAGACAATGGCAGAGTAAATGGATAGGGCAACATGGCAGTATAAATGGCTAGGGCTGGATTTAAGAGACAATTCTACCTTAAAAACAACCAATATTGGTGACCAATTGATTGTGAAATATATGGAAAAAGATTTTGGTAGATCTGGCTTGAGTGAATGTTTTCCCCATTGACTAAAATAGAAAACAAGAGGAGGGGCATGGTTCAAGGAGAGATAATTCTATTTTGATCAGGTTATGTTGGAAATTCTTGCAGCACACCTCAGACCCCTATTTTGCTTGACTTTACAGCTCTATTGGTACATCTTACTAGGTAGGATGTTGGCCGTAAGGTAACAGAATCATATATTTCACTTTTCGATGTGTTCTTGAGCAGCATACACATGATTTCTGGTTCTAATGGGTATGGTCTTAGTCCATTTTCTGTTGCTATGACAGAATACCCCAGATTGGGTACATTATGAACAATAGAAGCTAATTTGGCTCATGGTTCTGAAAATTAGGAAGTCCAAAAACATGACAGTGGTATCTGTTGAGGGCCTCTATGCTGCATTATAACATGGCAGAAAGGCAAATGAGCATGTGCAATACAGAGAGGGGCCAAGAGGGGGGCTGTATGTATGATAAAACCACTCTCACAGTAATTAACCTACTCCTGAGGTAGCATTAATTTACTCATAAGAACCTTTATGACCCAATCACCTCTTAAAGGTCTCATCTGTTAATACTGTTAAAATAGCAATTAAATTTTAACATGATTTTTGGGAGGGAACATTAAAACCATATCAAAGTCTTACTGACCCCTGCAGAGCCCAGGTAGGACCAAGAAAGTCTTGAACACCCATGGAGACCAGGAAGGCCCAGGACAGTCTTGTTGACACCTGCAGAGCCCAGGCAGGCCTAGGACAGGCCTGCCAACCAGTGTGGAGCCCAAACCCAGGCCCAGGACCAACCTGCGAGGAGCCTGAGCCCAGGCACAGGACTGCCCAGCACATTGAGGATCACACACACAACAGGGCTGTATCACCAAACAGGCCACCCAAAGCCATTCCAGGTCAACCTCATCTCTAAAAGTGCTGGCAGCCATCTTGAGACACCTCCAATGCCATCAGGTTACCCCTGCTGCTGTCACCACCATCATTAGTTGTGGCAGCTTCTAGCTTGGGACACTAGTGGTGGCTGGAAGTTCAAAACCAAGGTACTTATGGGTTTAATGCTACCCTACCACTAACTATGGATGTGGCTGCTTTCATCCAGGGACAATAGCCAGGACATGGAAGACCATCACCAAGGACCCTGCAGGCTTGGTTACACCAGAGGTAACCATGCTAGTTGTGCTAATAGCCACCATCTTGTTGCAGAGGCAGGACAGAGCCTTGCTCTCAGTTGCCTTTCTCTTTTCTCCTGTTAACAACTTCATTTGATTCATCTTTCATTCTTTCTATGATCTAATACCTCTGTATTCTTACCCCCTACCTCATAAACATCACACCCTATGCCCTCCATTTCTCTTTGTCCACCATTAGAACCTGTAGACCCTTTTGCAAACCTACTGTTTATATTGCAGATGGTAATTGAACACATCATTCCTGTTTATTGTGACAAAACTGTAATCATCTAAATAGGAACTATTTGGTTTAAGGCTGTATATCGTTTGCATTGGGTGCTATTAATATTGATCTCCCCCTTAAACATGAGACATTGGTTACCAGCAGGGACAATATAAGATTATAGGGTAGAAAATGTAATACCTTATATCTGCACTGCTAGAAGGGAAGACATATGGAAAGCATGAAAAGTCAAGGAAAGAAAATATCCCAAACAAACCAAGATGATACAATCATAGAATCCACTGAGAGCACAGATAAATGTCAGAGAAGGAGTTTAGCATATATGTAATTAAAATGATTTGCAATCTAAGAGAGCAAATACAGGCAATAATTGATCACTCCAACAAAGAGATGAGAGCAAATATAGGTAGCAAAAGGTTACTTCAAGAAAGATTCTGAAAAAAAAAAAAAAAACCAAATAGAAATCCTTGAAATGAAATGATAAACCAAATAAAAACTCAATAGGAAGCGTCACCAACAGACTAGATCACTTGGAAAATAGAACCTCAGACAATGAAGACAAAATATACAATCTTGAAAATAAAGTTGACCATACAGTGAAGATGGTAAGAAACCGTGAACAGAACATCCAAGAACTATGGGATAATATAAAAAGATCAAATATAAGAATTATCAGAATAGAGGAAGGCACAGAGATACAAACAAAAGGAATGCACAATCTCTTAAATATCAGAAAATTTCCCAGACATGAAGAATGAATTGGAAAATCAAATACAAGGCCTTATAGGACACCAAGTATACAAAATTATAACAGATTTACTCATTAAAATGAAAATGCCTAGCATACAGATTAAGGACAGAATTTCAAAAGCCACAAGAGAAGTTTCAGATTACATATAGAGGGAAACCAATTCGGATCTTAGCAGATTTCTTAACCCAGACCCTCAAATCTAGGAGATCCTGGAACAATATATACCAGGCTCTGAAAGAAAATGGATGCCAACCAAGAATCTTATATCCAGCAAAATTAAGCTTCAGATTTGATGATGAAATAAAAAACTTCCATGATAAATGTTAAAAGAAGTTACAGCAAGAAAGGCTGTGCTACAGAACATTCTTGGTAAAATATTTCATGAGGAGGAAATGAAAAACAATAATGAAAATCATCAAAGGGAGGAAGTACATTAAAGGAAAAACCAATCAAAGAAGAAACAAAGTCAATTATAAAACCAAACCAAAATTATTTGGAATACAAACCATATTTCAATAATAACCTGAATGTTAATGGCCTAAACTCATCAATTAAAAGACATAGACTGGCAGATTGGATTAAACAAAGATCCAAAAATATGCTTCCTTCAAGAGACTCATCTTATTGGAAAAGATCCACAAACTGAAGGTGAAAGGATGGGAAAAAAACATACCACTCACATGGACCATGTAAACAAGCAGGGTTTTCATCCTCATATCAGATAAAGTGGACATCAAACCAAAATTAGTCAGAAGGGATAAAGGAGGACATTTCATACTGCTAAAGGGAATCATACATCAAAAAGACATAAAAATTGTAAATATTTATGCCCCAAACAATGGAGCACCTATGTACATCAAACAAACCCTTCTCAATTATAAGAATCAAATAGACCGCAACACAATAATACTGGATGACTTTAACACGCCTCTCTCACCACTGGATAGATCTTCCAAAAAAAAAAAAAAAAACTAAAGAAATTATAGAACTGAATAATACAATCCATAATTTGGAATTAACAGACATATACAGATTATTTCATTCATCAACAAGTGAATAGACTTTTTTCTCAGCAGCATAGGGATGCTTCTCTAAAATAGACCATATGTTATGCCACAAAGCAAGTCTTAGCAAATACAAAAAAAGAGATACTACCCTGCATTCTCTCAGACCATGATGGAATGAAATTAGAAATCAATGATAAAATAAAAAATAGAAGCTACTCCAATACCTGGAGACTAAATAATTCACTATCAAATGATGCATGGATAGCAGAAAACATCAGGGAGGAGATTAAAAAAATTCTTAGAGGTAAATGAGAATTCTGAAAAACATACCAAAATCTCTGGGACACTATAAAGATATTGCTAACAGGAAAGTTCATTGCATTGAGCTCATTCATTAAAAGAATAAAAATTCAAATAAATGACCTGGTGTCATATCCCAAAGCCCTAGAAAAAGAACAAAACAACACCAAAAATAGAAGATAGGAAATAATTAAAATCCAGGCTGAAATCAATGAAATTAAAACAAAAAACAATTGAAAAAATTGAAAAAAATTTGTTCTTTGAAAAAACAAAATTGGTAAACCCTAAGCCACCTTACTGAAAAAGAGAGAAAACCCAAATTACTAAAATTCATGATGAAAAAGGAAATATCATGACAGATACCACTGAAACACAGAAGATAATTAGTAACTATTGTGAAAATTTATACTCCAATGAAGTACAAAGTGTTGAAGATGCCAACACATTTCTAGAGAAATATGAGCTGCCCAAACTGAATTGGGCAGACATACACAATTTAAACAGATCAATTTCAAGCAATGAAATAGAAGATGCCATCAAAAGCCTACCAACTAAGAAAAGCCTAGGACCAGATGGATTTGCAGCTGAGTTCTACAAGACCAGAAAGAAGAATTACTACTAATACTTCTCAAATTATTCTAAGAGATAGAAAAAGAGGGAACCCTTCCAAACTCATTCTATGAGGCTAGTATCACCCTGCTACCAAAACCAGATACATACTCATCAAGGAAAGAAAATGTCAGACCAATATCCCTGATGAATATAGTTGCAAAAATTCTCAGGATATAAAATCAACACCTATAAATCAAATGCATTTTTATACATCATTGATGAACCCTCAGAGAAATTAGGAAAACTACCTCATTCACAGTAGCCTCAAAAAAATAAAATACTTGGGTATCAATCTAACAAAAAAGATGAAAGACTTATACAATGGAAACTACAGAACACTAAAGACAGACATTGAAAAAGACCTTAGAAGATGGAAAAATCTCCCATGCTCCTGGATAGGCAAAATCAATATTGTCAAAATGGCCATACTACCCAAAGCGCTATATAAATTCAATGTGATTCCAATTAAAATCACAACATTCCTTATGGGAACATAAAAAGCAATCATGAAATTCATTTGGAAAACTAAGAGCCCTAGAATAGCCAAAGCAATCCTCAGTAAGAAGAGTGAAGCAGGAGGCATCACAACACCAGACCTTAAACTATACTACACAGCTATAATAACAAAAATGGCATGGTATTGGCACCAAAATAGACATGTAGACCAGTGGTACAGAATAGAAGCCACAGAGACAAATCTACACATATAGAGTTGTTTCATACTAGACACAAGGCACCAAAAACACACATTGGAGAAAAGATAGCCTCTTCAACAAGTGGTGCTGGGAAAACTGGAAATCCATATGCAGCACAATGAAACTAAACCCTTCTCTCTCACCATGCACAAAACTCAAAGTGGATCAAGGACCTAGGACTTAGACCAGAAACCCTGCACCTAAAAGAGGAAAAGTTGAACCAAATCATCATCATGTCGGATTAGGCCCCAACTTCCTTAACAAGACTCCTAAAGCTCAAGAAATAAAAGCAAGAATCAATAAATGGTATGAATTCAAACTAAAAAGCTGCTTCTCATCAAACAATCAATGAGGTCAAAAAAGAGCCTGCATTTTGGGAGCAAATTTTTGCCACATGTACATCAGATAGAGCACTAATCTCCAGGCTTTACAAAAAAACACCAAAAAAACAACCTGATCAATAAATGGGCTGAGGAGCTGAACAAACACTTCTCAGAAGATGATATACAATTAATCAACAAATATGAGAAAAATGTTCAACATCTCTAGTTATTGGAAGAAATGCAAATCAAAACTACTCTAAAATTTCATTTCCAGTCAGAATGGCAGTTATCAAGAATACAATAATAAGTATTGGTGAAGATGTGGGGGAAAAGGCATGCTCATACATTGCTGTTGGGACTGCAAATTGGTACAACCAATCTGGAAAGCAGTATGGAGATTCCTTAGAAAACTTGGAGTGGAACCACCATTTGACCCAGCTATCCCACTCCTCAGTCTATACCCAAAGAACTTAAAAACAGCATACTACAGTGACGCAGCCACTTCAATGTTTATAGAGGCTCAATTCACAATAGCTAAACTGTGAAAGCAACCTAGATGTCCTTCAATAGATGAATAGATAAAGAAACTGTGGTGCATATACACAATGGAATATTAGTCAGCAATAAGAGAATAAAATTGGGCCATTTGCAGGTAAATGGATGGAGTTGGAGAACATCATGCTAAGTGAAGTAAGCCAATTTCAAAAAACCAAAGGCCGAATGTTCTCTTATATATAAGTGGATGCTGATCCATAATTGGGGGGTAGGGCATATGAAGAATGGAGGAACTTTGATTGGGAAAAGGGGACAGAGGAGGAAAGGGCATGGGGGCAGGAAATATGGTGGAATGAGCTGGACACTGTTACCCTAGATATATATGGTGCAACTCTATATCATGTACAACCAAAGAAATGAAAATTTGGCTCCATTTGTGTACAATGAATCAAAATGCATTTTGCTCTCATGTATACCTTACTAGAATAAATAAAAAAACCATATCATATATGCAATAAATATATGGTAAATAATAAATGAATAGAATTTAAACATTGATGATCTGTTTTACATGTGGTTTAACTGTTCCATGAGACCCCATGTACTTGATAGAATATTAAATGAGATCATTGTTTGAGTGCCAGCCTGGCTTTCCACTTATATCCATCTTTACCTCTTAGTTAGGAAACATGTCATTACAGCAACTCTCAGAATTTGAGGTAGGTCTCTCTCTTTTTTTTTTTTTAATTTATTCTTTTTGTAGTTTATGTAGCAGATGGCCTTGTGGTGATGGCATTTTATGGTATATAAATAGAATCTTTCAAGATTCTAGGTGAAAAAGGGAGTGCCATATCTATCTTATTTTCAATTGTTACCTGGTATCCAGAGTTATAATTGGGACATAGTAGAATTATAACAAATATTTAACAGATGAATGGATGAATACAGATTTCCCCATATTTTTATATTTTGTGGAACATTTTCATACAGATGTGGTATTTGACTTACTCTCTCATACTGTCTTCTTTTAATTCTAAAAGTATTTCAAATTGTATACCTATGTACTTCAAGGAAATTTAATTTTTTGACCTTTGCCAATTTTACCAGGTAGGCAGAACGAAGAACTCTTCTAAAGTCCTTCGTGCACATCTAGAAAAAGAAAAAGAATGTCCCTTTACCACTGTTTTCAGAATTGCTCTTAAATCAGCCCTTTTGAGGGAATCTGATTACTCTATTGTCTGCAGAATGTGACCTGTTCCCCTTGATTCATCAAGTCTGTGGTGATTACTCACAGAAGAGGGTAAAAGGGGCTGCCGATGGATCTCTTAATTGACCGGAATGTGGTAAACAGGCAGCACTCTAAGGATGCCAGGATGGTCCCTGCAGGCGCAGAACACAGCACCCACTGCGAGTGAAGAAAGCACTTGGCAGCCACAAAGCAAGTGCCTCATTGGCCTGTGTCCCCTTTAGTTCAGCTCCATACTTGGGGGTTTTGTCTTGTTGTCATCGCAGGAGCGTGGACTGCTTACCCATCTTAGTGACGGTCTTCTTCCATGCCAGAGGCTCAGTTGGGGCATCCTCTCTGCAGCCCCAGTCCTGCCTCCTCCATTGCCCTTTCTTCCTGTCTGCCCTTCTTACCTTTCTTCCTCACTATTACTCTGAACTCTATACATCTATCATATCTGCTTGAAATCCCTCTCCAGGGTTTCACTTTTGGATCTTGGATGGAGGTGAGGATGGTGTTTTCTGAGGTGTCTTTACCAGGAATCATCCAGGCTCCAACGAGGAGATTGTTTCTTCCTGAGGCCCTTAAAATGACCAGATCCACAGGGTTCATCCTCAAGAGGCTCAAATGTACAGCTGAGTAGCCCAAATAATTACCAATTAGTAGCCAAAAGAATTAAGTTATTCAGGTCTTTCGAAGGATTTGGTGGGGGTTGGGGAGACAACTCAGTTACACTTAAAAAGTCCACTTTCTGCTCCTGTCCAGACCATTCTCTTCCCAGAACCAGTTGAACTCCTTTCTTAGCCCTTTATAGTGAATCAGAATGAAGCTCTCTTTCCACAAGCTCCTGGCATAGTGTCTGGGATATGGCAAATGCCCAATAAATGGGAACTGTTATAAACATGATTTTGTTGGATCTGAACAACCCAGTGAGACAGGTAAAACAAGGGTAATTGTTATACCCATTTATCAGATATTTGTCGGATAAACAAAGGAACAGAGTTCTAGAGAGCGGTGAAGCTACTCGCCAAAGGTTACACAACAATTTAGAAAGTGAAACTGGGACTCCAACTTGAATTTTGACTCAAATTCCCTAATCCTAAAATGTATCAAGATTGGCTCAATCCATATTTTTCAATTACAGGTAGATTTTTGAGATAGAATAAAGATCAGATTTCGTCCTGTAATGTCATTACAAACAACTTCTAACCATTTTTTCACCTGTCCTCTCCCACCTGCCCAGGTTCCAGAGGTTTTCCTTATCTCTTAGGGTCTCATCTCTGGTGCTCTCAGCTGATCTTTATTTATTTTTTTTTCTTTCCATGTTTTCTGTTCTTAATCTGCTGCAGTCCTTAGAGGGTGTAAGGGGTGGGTATTTCTGTATATGCTAATTGTATACCTTCCTGTTGCTCCTCTCAACTAGCTAATACTCTCTCCTAGAGAATCTGGAGTCTAATCCACTTGAAAGTCATGCAAATAAAGAAGAGGACAATGGAATAGGTAAAGATTAGAAAACAGGTGGGAACATCAGTCTAGGAAAATCCTGCTCAGGCAGCATCTACCTCTGGGAAAATTGGGCATTTAAGAACCCTAGCAGAAGAGTTTGGGTTCTATCTAATTGGGCAAGATTGCTCCTGCTTGCTTTCAGTGGCTTTTACTATTTTTTTCCTGTGTGTGTGTGTGTGTGTAAAATTAAGGGAGTTAGTTGGCTCTTATATCCTGCATTCAAAAGCCCTCAGGGCAGGCAGGTCATTTGAATAGACACAGTGGTCTGGGCAAGTGCTTATGCAGAAGTGGGAATGAATGGTGGAGGTTGTGGAAGCTGGAGAGTGTTGTATACTTAGCTCCATGCATTGCTGACCTGGAGGAGCTGGTAATGGTCTATCCAAAACTGGTCCTGAGATTGGACTGTGGGAATAGGCAGTTTATTTAAGAGGTGGTCCTAAGAAGCATGATGAGGCAGAGGGGAAATCAGACTGGGAAGAAATGAAACCCACTGAAAGATATATTGATGAGTGTGGGCAGCTGGGTCTGGGTCACTTTTGAGAACTGCCTAAGAGAATACTTACAGCACACCCAGAATCAGGCTTTGGAGAGGCGCGGAAGTTACTGTTGATAACTGTAGACAGGATGCTGCTGGAGATAGGGAGCTTTGAGTTAATAAGGGAACTGTCTTTCCAAGCTGTAGGGGATGCAATGGGATGCACGTGGGAGCCAATGGCATCTGCTCCTTTACTGTTTACTTTTCCAGGAAGCCTTAAACTTCACTTGTAGGGGGAACTTTCTGATTTTTAAGTTGACACTAAGTCAATTTTTCTTAAATCTGAAAAGATCAAATAAAAGACATTTGTGGGCCATATTTGACCCATGAGACATCTGGGCTACATATAATGCTAAGTGCTTTAAAAGCATTGCTTTTTTGTTCTCAAAGGAACAAAAAGGAGATGAGTGCCATTATCATCCACATTTTATGCATCAGGAAACTGAGGCACACACAGACTGACTTCTCTCCAGTCAAGTAGCTGCTTATTGGTGAGTCCTGAGCAGCTTGTTGTCCTGGCTTTCACTGATTGTTCCCCAAACCCGAAGCACAGGGAAGGACAAGCCCAAATTGTTCTAGTACCACATCTTGTTCCACTTAAAATCAAACTAAAGTCTTAGATTATTCCAAATTTCTGGTTCTCTAATGCAATGGTTTCCAAAATAAAAGTTGAGACATAAAAACACTTTTTCTTTCACATCTTTAGTTTCAATGCATTTTATTAATTCATGTGAGAATGCTTGAGACTTAGGAGAAAAGTCATTTACTAAACTAAGTCTGGAGACTTGAAATTGTGTTCCTAAATACCAGTTGTATAAAGACAGGAAAAGACATAATCTCAGATTCCAATAATTATTAAACACATTTATTTTTTTAGCTGAACACAGGAAGACAAGAAGCTTTGAGGAAAAAAATATTTTAGTTAATGAAATTTTCTGCTGTTTGGCTTCTTCATCAATTCAGACTGATAGTTCTATTGTAGGCATGGCAAGGTGGGATGTGGCAATATTTATTCTATTATCTTTACAAATATTAGGTACAAAGAATTTATAATATCCTCTCCAAAACCGAAAGGGAATGATGTTTGTAGACATGAAATCTAGTGCATTCATCTCACATATTTGGTGCTTTCTGTATAGGCTTTGAGCCCTTGAGGGATGGCTGCAGTCACTGAGTGTTTCTAGGATAGTGAGTTTTATTTGAAACATTTGAGCAATTTTTAGTAGATATGAACTTTTTGTAGTCAGCTTTTTATTATCTTGGATAAAAAAGAAATTTGGTTGAACAAACTCTGTAATGCATTTCTTTAAAGGCTGAGCTGTGCCACTTTGACATCAAATGTTTATCCGTCCTCTAGACTTCATTAACAAATGATCATGGTGATTTCCACCATAGTATCCATCTTCGCACTAATGGAAGTTTACCTATTTGAGTGACTTTATCTTCTGGTAATTTTAATAATCAAAATTTTACAAATGGAGCCGGGCGCAGTGGCGCAAGCCTATAATCCCAGCACTTAGGGAGGCTGTGACAGGAGAATCACAAGTTCAAAGCCAGCCTCAGCAACGGCGAGGTGCTAAGCAACTCAGTGAGATCCTGTCTCTACATAAAACACAAAATAGGGCTGGGGATGTGGCTCAGTGGTCGAGTGCCCCTGAGTTCAATCTCCAGCACAAAAAAAAAAAAAAAAAAAAAATTTACAAATGGCACTGAAAAAAATAGAAATAAACAAGATGGCATTCAGGCACTTCACTACTTAGTAGGGGAAATTTGTTTTAAATTTTCATAAAAACCCCACTGAGAATTGTAGTAGAGCACAATAAGTACAGAGACGGTTAGAAACTAAAGGGAGCCAGGTGTGGTGGCATACGCCTGTAATCTCAGTGGCTCAGGAGGCTGAGACAGGAGGATTGCAAGTGCAAAGCCTCAACAACTTAACAAGGCCTTAAGCAATTTAGTAAGCACCTGTCTCAAAATAAAAATAAATAAATAGAGCTGGGGATGTGGCTCAGTAGTTAAGTGCACCCCTGGGTAAAATCCCCAGTACCAAAACAATGAAAAAAACCTAAAGAAGGGGCAGTGACCTCAAATGTGAGAGAGAGGCACAGGACAAGAGGAGTGGTGATACTTAAAGAAGAAGAAATTATTCACGCATAGCTAGGAAAGGGAACTAGAGCATTTAGGCGTAATGCATTGAGATAATGCAAGTTAAGAACTGGAGGAGAGTGAGCATAGGCTTGAGGAACTGAAAGAAATTCCCTGTTGAATCCTGGGTGGGGGGAAATGAGCAGAAGATGGGGTCAATGAAATTGGGGTTTGTTGTAGACCATGCATTAAAGATACTATAGGCGGAGTGTGATTTCTGTGCTTAGCTATTGACCTTTTCTAGAGAAACATGGAGAGAGAACACCATGTGTAAGGGGCTTCTGGCTGCTTCAGGATAGAGGAAACATCTTGAGCTGATGAAAAGTGTAAGGTGGATATCGGCTTTAAAATATTACTTTGCTATCTAGAAGCCACCCTCCCCCCCACCCCCTTCTAGCAAATAAAGTTATGGAGAAATTGCATATTTCATTAAAGGATTTACATTAAGAATTTGTACATTCTAGATTCAAAATTTACCCCGAAGTCAGCTTCCTAGTTACATGCATTGTTGACTTCTTACCATTTATAAAGTACTGCCTTTAAGAATTGTACCTATTTAATTATCATTCTAAATCCATTTCTCTTAGAAACATGCTATTTAATTTTCTAAAAAAAGCTTGAAGTATGTTTCCTTTTGTTCTTTTATTCAATATGCATTGAATCTTACCAAGTACCATTGTGAAGCTGGCACTGTTGACAGCTTTGCACTTGACTATTGCTTAGTACCTCACTGAATAATTGAGTAATTTTCTAATTATATATTGTAATGAGTGTGATGCTTGCATGTTATTTTTATACAAAGATAAATTAAAAGAATTTTCCAAATGTTTTAGTTACAGGGAAAATAAATTAATATATACAAATTTGCTATCACCCACCATAGTCATCACTGTGCAAGTGTTAGGGTGGGAGGAGTTATTTTTAATCAGCTTTTCATCACTATAACAAAATACCTGACATAAGTATGAAGGAAAGAGATTTATTTAGTTCAGTTTTAGAGGTTCCAAGTCCATTATTGGGAGGCCACCATTAGTTTGGCCTAATGGCTGGAGCACGTGTAGGTACTAATGGTCACATTTTGAACCAAAGCTGAGACAGATACAAATAGACATACCCTGAGGTCCCGCAGTCCCCTGCAAGGACATAGCTAGCACCTAGTGACCTAATTATCCTCCCACTAGGCCCACCTCTTAAAGATCCAAGGACCTCCCAATATTATGACCTTGGGACCAAGACTTTATATATGGACCTTTGGGAAACATTCAGCATCCAAACCATAGTAGTGGGTTTATTTTTTAAAAAAAGAAGAAGAAATGTAAAATGCATTATACTCGCTACCCATTCACAGCATTGGTAAGGACCCAGATCATATGCAGAAAAAGAAAAGGAGAATAATACAAGGCAAATGTTAAGAGCTCAGAGTTATGGTTGAAATTGTAAAATGCAGAGGAGTACAAAGAAAGAAGATCTCAGTATGAGTCAAATAATCCAGTTTTTCTGCAGTAGGGATTCTGGAGCCCAGCTTGCCAGCTGACTTTGGATGTTAATGACTTGTCTTGCTAGGGGAGGTTTTACGTGTGAAAATAATCTTGACGCTTAACACACTGTCAAAGATCAGTGATGATAATCAGGAACTGCATGGCCTCTGTACCTTTCTTACAACACCAAGCCCTAATGTCACTGCTTTGTTTGAGAAATAAAACCTTCCAACTACCTTCTTATGGAAATAAGATGGTCAAAAATAACATCTTTGTAACACTAGCGTCCTCTTTGACTAAAACCTATAAAGAACCCTTACACAAAAATCAACTTTCACTTCCCAGGGTGTTGTTCAAACATGATCAAACATGACCCACTATGACAATCAAAAGACAGAATTCCCTAAGTGCTAATAGGAGACTGAGGAAGTAATGCAAAGACTCTGACTGAACTTGAATTTTCCCTGAGGCTCTGCCTCATTTTCTGATGTATAAATAAATGTAATACCTGGTTACTACTGTATAGTCATTTCCATCCATTCCATTATGTTCCAAGAGTGTTTGTGCTGCTTTTAAAGTATCTTGTCTAAATCAGCTGTGTATAAAAACAGTTATTAACTTTGATAGCATTCTGGAATGATCAGGCAATGTAAAGGATGTGCATCAATATTGTGAAGTGACTTCATTGCAGAGGTAATTTATCCAGTAAGGAAGTTTCCTTTGAAAAGATCATCTCATTTAAGGGCTCCAAACAAACTGAAATATTGCTAGTTCCATTTTTTGGGAACTCTAATCCAGTTGTGAATCTTTCTGCTCTATGGCATTCCAAAGAGAATGAATTACTTTGCTGCTGCTTAGGCATAACAACATATAAGGTCACCAGAAATTTACATTATTTTCTAAAAATGAGCATATGTAACTATGCTCCAGGGAGCTAGGCTAGTGCTTAGATCATCACAGAGATGAATGAAACAGCCTAGTGTTTAAGATGATAGCTCAGATTTCTGGGAAGGAAAAATCTTCCTTAGCCCCCCAAATTTCAAGTTTTAAAAGTATTCTTATGATGATATTAGTATCTAAAGTCATTAAATAATTCCTCTGCAACCCTATTAACCTATTTGATTACATTTAAGTGTTTTTGCTTCCAATCTTTGTCCTTATCCATGTTTATTTCATCAACTATAATAGTAAACATATAATTTAATATTTATTTTCACTTAATACATGTTTAGCATTTCCCATGTTTTATGGTGTTCATATTTGTAATTTTTATAAGCTGCCTGATAGTCTAATGGACAGATGCTTCAGCATTTAAGTTTTAGTGTTTATGTAATAAACATCTTCATGCACATATTTTTGTTTTGAGAGTTTTTAAATATACTGTGATTACTGGGTCAAAGAGACAACACTTTTATGATTCTGGATATGTATTGCCATATTATGTTCCAAAAGAATACAATCTAGTTATTACATCATTATGAGCAAAATATTTGTTACACCATACGGATAGCATTGAGACTTTTTATTTTCTCTAATATAATATATGCTAAATAGTACTTGTTTTTAATGAACATTTCTTTGATAATTAGTAAGACTAAAGATCACTGTGTTTTTGGAACATTTGCTTTCTTCCTTGAGCTCATCATAACTTTGCAGTTGGACAGCAATGAGCAAGGCTTTGGGGCAGAAGAAGTACTTTCTGAACAATGAGGCATTCAGAGAGAAGGAGTCCTGGGAACAGAATTTATTTGGCATGGTAATAGAATTCTCTCCTATAAACGTCTGTCCTTTGTGTGGATGGAAATAAAAAGGATACTGTTTTAGCCATATATCACACTGCAATTTCTGAATGCTAAGGAATGTTTTTTTGGCCAAGTGGTCAAAATGTCTTTCTTTGGGATAACATATAATGATTATTTTCCATCTGGGAATATAATTTTTTGCTCTTGGCACAAGTACAACCTGGAATTAGAGAAATGAAATAATTTTTTCAGGATCTTACAATCTTTGTATGTCATTTGGCTCCAAAGGTGGTATGGATTTGCTGGGAGTGGTTTCCCCTGTGCCTCTGGTAGTTCTCATTACCTGTCACCTCATTCCCTGTGACACTCACTGACCCTCTTCTGTTAGCACTAATGGGGAGGTAGTGGATTCCACATTTTCTGGAAAGCCTACTGCTGGGTCCATTGTGTGAGTTTCGTGGCCCGTTCTTTTGAATCAATAAATGAGTATGTTTGAGTATTGAGAGAATGTTGGATATTAACATCTAGTTGAGAATATAAATAGATATTACTTTACCAACATTAGGTGATTTGTCATTAGATTCTAGTATAAATTTTGAATGGATAGAATCATTTCTGAGGATGTTGTATTTATACAATAGATCATGAAGCATCCTGATGTAGTTCTGGCTGGTTTATCAAATGACTTCATTGATTAAATATTCATAATATAGACTTTTATTTTTGACAATTTTATCCAGTCAGATTTTGATTTAAGGAAACTGTCTTTAGCATTATGGTGAATGTTTGGAAGAAAAGCTTCGTTGACATTTGTTAGCTCTGAAAGTCACTTTTTTTTTTTTTGGCCTCATGTATTCTTAGAAGTTTTTCATCTTAGGTGTCTATTTTTTTTTTTTTTTTTTTGGTGCTGAGGATTAAACTCATGGGTATTTGACCACTGAGCCACATCCTCAGCCCTATTTTGTGTTTTATTTAGAGACAGGGTCTCACTGAGTTGCTTAGTGCCTTGCCATTGCTGAGGCTGGCTTTGAATTCGCGATTCTCCAGTCTCAGTCTCCCAAAGTGCTGGGATTACAGGCATGCGCCAATGCACTCCAGCTAGGGGTCTATTTTAAAGTGGGGAAGTATTTTGATTTTTTTCACATTAGTATGGCAATCACAGCATAAATCATAATAATACCTAATTATCTTGTAATCTTTTGGAAATGTTGAGAGAGATCTTCAGTAAGTTATTCATAGAAGTTCTGTCATTATTGTAGGTGGTAAGGTATCAGAATACTCAGAGGTCTGAGCCAGAGCTGCAGATTGACAGGCTCTGGTAGAAATAAGATCTATGGGCAAAGACAGAAGCAAATCCTGGGCAGTATATTTGGATAAGAAGTTCATTGGAGAAAGCAGTTCTAGGACATTAATTAGCTTCTATGACTAAACCAGAAAGCAGGGAGCAAGGCCAAGTAAGAGTCAAGTTTGCCTTTATATCCATGTGTCTATTGACAGGCTGAACTTTGATTCATAGACAGGAGACAGGACTGACACACAACTGCTAGAGACCACTTCTGTCTAAAGGAAGAAGAATCAGTGTAGCTTTGTCTCTGAGATGGCTCAATGTCCCATCAGCCTTGTTCCTGGGATTATCCTTAATATTAAGAGCTCAAGATGAATCCTAATCCCCTTTATAGCTCAGTCAGTTATCCAAGGTCTTTTTATTTTTGTTTAAAGTCCTTTCCAAAAGAAAAGATGTTTAGGGCAGCACATGGGTGAGAACAAAGAAGGGATCTATGTCCCCTGCTTCACAATTTATAAATAAATGGGGGGATGATGAAACTAGTTAGAGGCAAATTCTTCTAGGAGCAAAGCAGATAGAGCTATGATGCCAATCTGAAGGACGGAAGGTAGGTAGAAAAGGAAGCAAGGCAGAAACTATAGATTTTTTTTTTTTTTCCATTTTTTAATAAACAGGACAATACCTGGTACATCCAATGGCAGGCAGGGTCTGGAGAAATTCCCAAGGTGCTGACTTAAGGATATGTTTAAGAGAGTGCCTGGGTTTGATTCTGGTTGGTCAATAGATATTAAGAATTTTCAATCATTTCAGACAGTACCAGATAGTAGTGACATATCTTCCAAGAACATTGTGAATGCATCATTGGAGAGCTTGGTTCTTAGGAAGACAAAGGCTAATCCCTCGATGATTCCTTAGTTATTGGTCTGGAGCTCATAACTCAGGCCTGATGGATCAGTCTCTTTTCTCCTAAGTTAATCAAAACCTAAAAATCTACCATCATTGTGTTAATCAGATGAGAGCCCCATGTCCTCAAGTAGAATTGGGAGAAAAGGAGAACCCAAAGCAGACTCCAGGAGTGTCCTTAGGTGAGGCTTGATTTTTTTTTTTTTTCCACATTAACCTAGCCGTCACAGCATACCTGATTATCTTGTGAAAATGCTGGGATGTATCTTCAACCTAATGTTATTCCTAGAAATGCTTTTATTATTCTGGGTGGTAAAGAGTCAGATATCAGAGGCCTGAGCCAGGTGCAAGAAGGAAATAAGTGGAAGAAATGAGGTCTGACTACATTTACTAATGAGTCTAGCTTAGTTGATACCCTCTAACCATACCAGTGAGATCCCTACTCCCTTGAAAGAAGGCAAAGAATGCTTTAAGGGACAGAGACCAGTGTCCCCTCTTCGTAGCTAGCATTCAGAAAGACAGTTGTTAGTTCTAACAAGACAGTTAAAACTAGAAATAAACAATGAATTATTTGAACTGTTTGTGAAATGTTTCTGAAGTGTTTATGCTGCCTCAAATATTGTGTACTTAGAAGTCAAAAGTTTTTTCTTAAATCTTTTATCTCTAGCATGTATTATTGTTAGGTTCATTTTATCATTACAATATTCTTTGCTTAAAATATAGTTAAATGCATAATTTTAATTTGACATCATTCCTTAAAATTGTTTTATATCCTTTTAACCATATCATCCTTCTACTTGTCATTAAAAACTAACATGGTTTCTTCTAAGAAATAAATCTTGCCTCAGGATGGGCAGATTGATACACATCTCAAAAGCAATGCTAGTCACATAATGCTTATTTAATATTTTAGATTAAGGAAACATGAAGACACTTGGATATTTTGTGCTCCAAGGAAGGCCACTTACTTCCACATTTGCTTTGAAACTATGAATATTCAGCCAGGACTAAATCAATATATAAAGTCTGTAGCCAGCTTTTCAATTCAAATCTGATTGCACTTTCAGGCAGACAAAATAACCAAGCCCACTCTATCATAATAAATGGTGAAGTTGATACCTTGTGTTCTAGTTTTGTGAACCTGAGAATAGTGTGTGTGTTCAAGTGTGGAAGAGAAAAATGGTTTCTTTATATAAAAATTTTGTATGGATATTTCCTTGAGCTTGATAGTCACTACCCTTGGCAATTATTGTACCAGGGTAGTAGGGAATTGGTCTTATATAGTACCTTCTTTGCATGTGGGAAAACAAAGGAAATGAAAATGTTAAGAATGATTTGTACTTGTTTTGATTATTAGATCATCTTGTTTGACAGCCCTGACAAGCAGGAAAACCTGCCCCCCCTCCCTTTACCTTGTCATTAATAGCTGCTTAAAGAGAGCAAGCAAACAAGATAGTAAGAAATTAAAGGTGAAAAGTGTGCTGGTCCTAATTTAGTTCTCCACATACAGATTTGGTGATAATGAGATCATTGCATTTGGGAGTGATTGTCTCTGCCCAGGGTAAATTTAAATTCCAGACTCTATGAGGAGGCTATCTTTAAGACTGCCCTATCACATGAGTTGTTTAGCAGGGGCAAATGAAATTAAGCACTGAGTTAGTTTGAGTGTTTACTGGACTGTTGTACTGATGTCATGATAGAGCTGTTTACAAGGGCTTTGCTGTGAGTTTTAATAATGAAATTAGATGCAAGTACTGCAGGGGCATGAGATCCTACTTGGACAGATATACCCTTTTGCCAACCCCAGATGACCTTCTGATGGCCCCAACCAGAAAGAGAGGACTTGATAGTCCAAAGAAAACTTCAAATGCTATGGGATTCTTGAAGATGAGTTGTATGGTGAAATTGAAGAATTGATTTAAATTAACCATCTGAGAAAGCATAATAAAGAGATATTCCTCTTCCTGATTTGATAAGAGATTAATCTGCCAAAACACAAAACCTATTTTTGGTTTCTCTTGCCATTGAAGGAGTAAAATATTAGAAAACAATTTTATCAAAGGGGTCTGAGTTTTGTGTGGTGTGTTGTCTTGGTAGAATAAGTTTCTGATCCTTCCTAGGAAAATCTTTGAGAATTGAGGACTAGGGGATACTAGAGAAGGAAAAAAAACATTTGAGGTAAGGATTGTTAGTATTCAGAGATGGGAAGACAGCCTCTTTTGCCAAATGTGTGGAAACTTAGATACAAAGGAAGATGGAGATGTTTGGTGGGGATGACATGGAGAAAGTAATTCCCTAGGGTGTAGGAAAAAAATAATACAACTTTGATTATTCTATATAATTTATCTTCAAGTATTTTTAATAGGGATATAAATTTATACACATGCATTGTAAAATACATACATAGATGTACTGGAGATGTGTGCTTCAACTATTTTTTTTTAACTGATGAGGTAAACAATCCAAAAGATTTGGAGATTTAGAATCAGGCCCTCTTTCGTCAAATAACTCAGGCTGGCTTCTCCAAAAACGTTCCATAAACCAGGGGCTGCAGGAACAGATTTGTTTTCATTATCTGAGACCCAGGCATCTTGTAAATTATTGTTTTAACTTAAAAACTAATTTTATTCTTATCTTATTTCCACACATTAGTTTTTCAGAGACTATTTCCTTATTTCTTTAAATCCTGATGCTCTATAGGCATACCACCTTGAAATTTTTATGGAACGAGTTGGGAAATATAAAAATTAGGCAATAGGTAATTCATCATTGCTCTTAGACCTTTCCACAGCAGCTTCACAGTTAGTGAATATTTTTATTGTGGAATTTCTAAGAAGCTTGAAATAGTCAACTTATTAAAAATGCTATTTGCCTTGATAATCATGTTTTTCTTTCTAATCTGTACATTGCTGTTTTCTATTGGTCTGATATTACAAGTTGGAAATGTGAAGATAGTTCTTAAAATAGAACACAATTCTTTTTCTATAATAAGATCAGATTTAATTTAGTTTCAGTGCAATGAAAAACATAATGAAAATCTGAACTTCAGAACATAGAATCTGGAGGAATTGGCTGTCAATATCAAGAAGAGATTCATAATCTTTTCCAGATATAACAAGATATTTCATTTCTCACTGAAATTGTTTGTGGGGCTTAATATTCTGATAATAAAAGGTGTCACAAAATTGACTCAGTGGGATGATTTTATTGCAATTCATCACCTTAAGAATAATTAGTTATTCAGGATATGGGGCATACACCTCAATATTTAATCGCCAAGTTCAGAAAAAATGCCTCCTACATGTTTGAGTTGCCTCTCCTATTCACTACATACAATAGAGCAGAATGCAACTTAACTGGTACTTTTATCAACCTTGGATTCACTTATAAGAAGACTAAGCATCACGTGGTATTATTTGATACATTCAGTTTATTTAGTTTATTTAGGAAAATGGCTTATGTATTGTGTCAGTCAAAATTTCCTACCCTCACCCAGTTCATGACTGGATAGCACAATAGGGAAAATGGTGGAAGAGTATAATATAAGGAATACAAGAATTCTGATATGATGGGCCTTCACCCTGTATGGTCATAAAATGGTAAAGTTTCTATTCTTTTCAAGAGGTTAGCTTTTTTTAATGTTCAGTTGAGCTCTTAAAGTAAATGCCAAATAGATTAGATTCTAAAATACTGGCAGTACAAACTAGGATATGTTGTGGTAACAAGCAACTCCCAAATCTGTGGCTGACAGTAACCATGTGTGTGTTGTGTACTCTGTGTGTCCACTGCAAGTTGGCATCACAGTAAGAAACAGCTCCTCCCACCCCCTCGTGTGGAGGTGCCATTACCACCTGTGATTTTGCAATCACTAAGAAAAGACAGGGCATGGAGAGTCATGTGCTAGTTCTGAAAGCTGCTACTGGGAGTGAAACATTAGTTCCATTTATGGCTATAAAGTATGAAGCAAGCAGGGAATTCCAAACTTCTTCTGCAACTTATTAAAGAGCAAGAGATCCTGCAATGGTAAATATCCCTAATGACAATCACAGAGCCACTTATTGAAAAATATTGAAATGATCTAATGATATCAGTTTTAGAGAGGTGAGAGGAGAAAGTTATTTATAACATTTATGTATCATAAAATACGCTTATGGCTGTATTTTTAAAATAAACTCTTTATACCCACGAAGAGCTTACATTCTGAAAGGGAAGGCAAGTATATAATTATGTGAGGCCAGATAATGATATCTGTTTAAGGGAAAATAAATCATAAGATCAAAGCCAGATAACCAACAAGGAAAAAATACACTTTAGTACTGGACTTGAGCTTGCATGTGTTCCTTCCTTTTCAATAGCTTATGAGTTAACCTCTGTATAAACGGGGAAGAATATTTGTATCACTGGCTTTTTGTGAGGACTAATAAATGGCAAATATAGAGCTTGGGATGTAGCTCAATGGAAGAGTGCAAGGCCCTGGGTTTGATTCCCAGCACCACACACACACACACACAAACAAACATTGACCGATGATAATGATTATTAGACCATCTTAATCTACAAAGTATTGTCCTTTGACACAGTGGGAACACAGATAGGTATTTCTTAAATGGTTTGACTGCATATGCTGAATTTTCATTCCTGGTAAATCTGAGTTTACATGTGATGTCATTTTAAAAATATATAATTCCAAATGTAGTTAATATAGCTACAAATGATTTAAGCATGTCTAATTCTATTGTTTTAAATGATTTATATATTATATAGAGATCTATATAAATTTAATCTATTTTTAAAAAATGATTTAAAATTGTCTATCACTACACAAAGGACACCCCATTCTTGCTGCACTTGTTGTTTTGTGGTGACTGGTCTTAGTTATTTTCTAGATTTGCCCTAAAACATTCACAAACCTCAAGTATTAAGCTCACTTGATGAGATATGGTGTTTTTTTTATAAGTGGGAGAAGATTAAGAGTATAAAATCAGAAAACATGAAATAGATAAATGAATAAATCATAAAAGGACTACATTCTTGTGAAACAGGGTGTACTTTTATATTTTATCAGCTTCAATTGAGGATGTTTAGTAAAATGGAGACAACAGAATAGCTCACATGCATTGATTCATTTAGTCCTCACAACAAGATCAATGTTCTTTTCCACATTCTACAAACGTGGCCACTAAGGATCAGGGAAATTAAATAGCTTGTCTTGGTTGTATAGAGATTAAGAGAGAAGGCTGGGTTGAAATCACTCAGTGAGTTCCTAAAACCCAGGCTCAGGCACTGTAACCTAGACACCCATTCATTCATTCATTCATTCATTCTCATTTTCTTTTTCTGTCTGGTAAAATGTTGTGTCCCCAAATTTCAAATATACTGTGAATCATATTGATTAAACTTATGTACAATTTCAGGCCAAGTGACACAGAATGGACAGCCCATAAGTAGTTTCAATTCTCTTCCCGTACCACAGAGAGCATAAAACAGAGCAGAACAGACCATCTACTCCCCAGAGAGGCTGGAGGCCACCATCGTGGACATGAAATTGCTTTTTACATGCATCAATTGAAATGGTCTCCACATAGCAATTAGATTTAATGAAGGGAAGCTGCTGATAACCAAGACAGGCTGCCAGACCTTCTGTTGGTTATTTTTAGAGGAAATAGATTGTACAACCTATTTGGCCTCAATTCCTATCCCTCCAAAATTGCTTTTTCTTGATGGATTTTTCTTTTCCTTCTGAATTAGAAAACAAGAAGGAACTCCTAAAGATTGCTTACTTGATAGCTTCAAACCAATGTTATTATACAAAACTGGACACATGATGATTCTACAACCTATTAGATACAACAGATTTGATACACAACTTATGTATACAGACTATATATTACATTTATGTGTATATCATATACTTGGTAGCTTTTTGTATGTTGTTTAACTTGTGTCTTCATTCCATAGTTTAAACCATAGTTAAACTGTAATTTTACTCATATTCCACTATTTTTTTAAAAACTTTTAGAAAAAGTGACTAAAGGTAAAGAATCCATATATACAACATTCTTGGTGTGTTTTGATGACTGTGTGTCTTACCAATGATTGCCTGCAGAAGCTGTCATTTGGAGAAGGTGACCAAACCACAGTTAAAAGACCCTTAAAGATATGAGAGCAAACCTATTATAAATGTTCACCAAGGACTGATTGGCTATTATGTTATGAAGTTATGCTCAAAATGAGATCTAAAAAGACATGACTTTAAATGGGATTATAAAATGTCTTTAATTTGCATTTCTTTCAAGTTATTTCCTCAAGAAAATGCTAAATAGTCTACAGTAAGCTGAGCAAGTGGATCTTTTAAAAAATGATAGTAGAGTTGTACTTGTAAGCTCTTTTTGTTTTTTCTAATAAGAAAATGAGGGCTAAGGTTGTGGCTCAGTGGTAAAGTGCTCGACTGGTATGTGTGAGGCACTGGGTTCGATCTTCAGCACCACATAAAAATAATGTACTGTGTCTATAACTAAAAAAACTTAAAAAAATTTTTTGAATACATGAAAAATGTGATTTTAAATAATACAGTAGATCTACATGAAAATATCAAACATTGAAAGAAAAACTTTGCCTTATAAAAAATCACATAAAAGATATTCTGACTTTAAGGAAGAAATTGAGCATGATATTTATAAAATTGGATAACAAGTGAGAAAAAATCTACCAACTCCTGAGTTATACTAAATAAATATTTGAGACAATTCTTTCAAACAAAGAAAGAAAGATGGAATTTGTTTTAGGAGGTGACGACTATTTGTTTTTAAGGCATTTTATTTATCTCCTAATGTAGGATTTTGGGTATATATATCATATAATTCTTTATCTCATGTTTATATTGTAAAAACAGCTGAATTTAGCTTTTTATTTTTTTCCTTTTTAAAAATTAGAGCATTATAGTTGTATATGGAAGTTGGGTTCATTTTGACAAAATCATACATTCATGGAATTTGCTTTACTTCATTTCAATCACTGTCACCCCACGTGCTTTTCCTCCCCTCTCCCTCCCTCTATTCTTCCTCTACTTTATTGATCTTCCTGTCACTCATTTATTTTTGATTGGTGGTTTCTACATATACATAAAGGTAAAAATCCTTGGGGTATAATTATATATGCATACAACGTGATTTTTGCTAAATTCATTCCTCATTTCCTCCCTTTTCCTGTCCTTCCTCCCTCCCTCCCTATCTCCTCCTCTTTCTACTCCACTGATCTTTCCTATATCTTTATGGTATTTGATTTTCCCCTACCACCACCTTTCCCTTATTTTAAGAGTGGCTATATTTTGAAGTAATGTGGTTATGAGCAAACTAGAGAATTACACTCAATACTCAGGGAGGAGGAAACAATATCCTTTGGGCGAGACTTTCCATAAATTTTCTTGTATAATTTATACATTTCCATAAATTTTTATATTTAATTTGTCACCACTTGTCCAAAGAATTATTTTCACTATGAATTTACAGTGGAATAAGATTCATTATGCCATTATAGAACATTTTGAAAACAAAGAATTGTATTAACAGATTTCATTTCTTTCCTTTCTGTATATGCTACTGTCTTTACCTCAGTTTGGTGCCTCTCAAGATTCATCTCTATAACTCTTCTAAGGTTAAGGAACTGGAAAAATAGCCAAAAATTCTCTAAAGGAAATTATGTAGTAAATATGCATTTTTTCCTCTTTTTATTGACATAGTTTTCAATTGTTTGCTGTATAAAAGGCTGATTGTTTCTGAAATTCAGAAATGGGTCAAAAGCCATCCTTACTCCCACCCACCCCCATACCCAAGCTTCATATTGAACTTGGTACTACTTTCTCACACAGTGAAGTCATTCTTTCTTCTCAATAATCAATGAGGACTGACTCTTGGGAGGAAGTGAAGAGCATAACCATAATCTTTTTAAACTTTGTCCCAGACAGATGTTTCCAGTGTTGTGGATTCCATTCTAAAGAATCAGACTCAATACTTTGAACAAATGCTTGAAAAAACTTGGGGTGATTCTGGAATAATTTTGTTAAAAACTTTTATCAGGTTTTTTTTTTTGGTTTTTTTTTTTGTTCTTGGGATTGAACTCAGGGCTGCTTTACCACTGAGCTACATCTGCAGTATTTTTTATTTAGAGACAAGATCTTGCTAAGTTGCCGAGGGTCTATCAACTTGGAAAGACTGGCCTCTAACTTTTGATCCTCCTGATTCAGAGTCCCAGTTCTCTGGGATTACAGGCATGCACCACCACTCAGCTTCAACTCCTTTTTGATAACTTACTTGAAGTGAAGGTGTAATGATGTACAGGGAGTGATGTAATTAATCACATCAAGAAAGATCTGCCTGAATTAGAGGACTCAAACCCACAGCTCCTTTGCAGGTCTTAATCATTTTAATTTAATAGTATTTGAGAAATTGTAAATTACTTTTGCATTTTAGCCTGACATAAGTAGTAGATTGGAAGTTCACAACCATGGCACATCTACAATAATCATCACGTTTGCAATACTCTTTAGAATTGCCCAGGCTTCCCCATGTGTTTTGGTAACTTGCTGCTGAAAAGCTCTAGTCTGTTGTGCAAGTGATACACCAACTGAAGTCAAATGTGAGTAGGTCAAATTGGACTTTGGTGAACCCAATGAGTACATAGTGAACATTTCTATTAGGAAGTCTCAGATTTCCTTGGATCCTGCTAGAGAACTAGGGAGCCTAGAAGTTTTAGACCTAATTTTCTGTGAATAAATAATAAACCTAACATTCTGAATTTGTGTTCTGAACTTTATAACACCCCTGAGAAATTTATCATGCTCTTTATCATACAATATGCACATTGGTTGTCTATAGTCATACATTTTATTTAATTTTGCATCACTGTGACCAAAATGCCCGACAAGAACAACTTAGAGGAGGGAAAGTTTATTTGGGGTTCACGGTTTCAAAGGTCTCAATCCATAGATGGCCAACTCCATTAAACTGGGCCCAAGGTGAGATAGCACATCATGGGGTAAGGGTCCAGGAGAGGAAAGCTGCTCAGCTCATTGAGGTGTCAGGAAGCAGAGAGAGGGGAAGGGGCCATTGGGAAGATGCACCCTTCAGGACACACCCCCGGTGACCCACCTCCTCCCACCACACCCTACCTGCTTATAGTTATTGCCCTATCAGTCCATTTAAACTAGGAAAGATGGATTTGTTACAGCTCTCATAACATAATCATTTTACCTTTGACTATGCCCATATTAACAGGAGTTTTGGATAGACACCTCATATCCAAACCATAGCATCATGCCTTTTTCTCTAAGGGCTCAATTTTCAATTTCTTTTCATCCTCATATCTTCTTGGCTTCTCCATATGGACATGATTGAATTACTCAAAGCATAGGAAACCAATTCAAGGTTATGCCTCCAATTAAAGTATGAGGGAACAATCTCACAGCTAATCTAGATAGTTAGGGATGAAGGTGGTGCAGACAGTCACCTGAATTAGTTGGATTCACTCTGGGGAAGAATCCTAAATTATTACGTGGTCTTCCAGTAGAGGCTTGTAATGGAGTACAAAAGAAGAGGAGTCAAATCCTAGGCATCCAGCTTCTAGGTTAATGCTGAATCCATTCATTTGATCACATGGAACTTCTCAGAAGACAGGCTGAGAAGAGGAAAAAAAAATCCTGCTTTTGGTTATTTTAGCGCAAGATAATAAGTTAATAACATGAACTCATATTCCAGTAATCTGTAACCTGCTTTCTGCAAAGCTAAGAGATACTGAAAGATAGGGCTAAAATAATTTTTAACTTGATTTTTTGGATGTTTTTCCTCCACTGAGAATTGGTAGTTGATTTGTACTATATTGTTTTGCCTGAGTCATGTAATACAACAAAAGCAGCTATTTTGAATTCAAAGTAGAAAACTAAAAAGTATTGCTATTGAACAAAGAGTGAATTGGTTCTTTATAGGAAGATTTATGTAAAACTAGCTAAAAATTTTTCAGCTAATTAGATGTAATTGAGCTTTATTGTTACAATGTAGAATAATTTCATAAAAATTAGGTAAAGATTTATCACCACAGACTACCTTAGATATGTAAAATTATGCTGTTGATTTGGACTATTCAATTTTGCATAATTTTGAAAGCAGATGAAACATGAATATAATTGAATTTTTTTTCTTTTGCATATAATTTTATAACTGTTAAAAGATTTTGTTTACAATCTAAAATAAAATAGTTAAACTTGTTTATTTTTCATTATACCTTATAGAGTAGTGGTTACCAAAGCATGATTCTTAGGACATCTGAATTAGATTCAGTTGGAGTGTTTATTCAAGATGAAGATATACTGAATGAGAAATTTGGGGTGGGGAGAGTTCCAGAATATCCACTTTTAATAAGCATCCCTTGATGGTTTTGTACAAAGTGTAGTAACCACTGGGAATATGTTTTTATTTAATCTTTGAAAAGTACTTTTTTTGTAGCATTAGGATTTGGTTTATTTGTAATAAACTATTTACTGCTCAGTTGAAATATCATCCAACTCATAGAATCTTCAAAAAGCATATCTTCATTCTTCAATGTCAAGAAAGCATCTAAGGAAAAAGACAAAAGGAGTAATCGGGGATTAAATTGGATTGAAGTAAGATGATAAATGGTGGTGAGAAAGTAGACACAGGAAAATGTTGTCCAAGTTACTGCATACACTATGATTGCCCCAGGGCTTTGCTGAACCACATCCTTAGGTTCAGTACATCTGGGATGTGGCCCAACAATTTGCATTTCTTCCAAGTTCCCAGGTGTATTTTCTTTCTGCTGATGTTGTAGCAAATCACAAAATAGTGTTTCAGAACAACCTAAATTTATTATTTGCTTTGGAGGGCATAGGTGAACACTGATCGCAGTGGGCTAAAATCATGGTGTTGGCAGGGATTTTACTGTTTCTCACACCAAGTGATGCCAATGTGCTGGTCCAGGACCACACTTTGAACACCAGTGGTATCAATATTTCCAGAAGTTCAACAGAATTATTAAGAGTATAGTAAATATACAGATGGGAACTTTTCAAGGGAATGGGAAGGTTTGGGCATATTGGGGGTGGGAAATGGAGAGACGCTGGTAGAAAGAAGTCTAAGTTCAGAGGAAAGAGATGGATAAAACTCCCTACAGGTTGGGCAAGCAGGGACACGCATTCTTGTGAGATGGGAGAAAAGAGATAAGGAATGGCCAAATTCCTCAGCCTGTGCAAAACTTCTTCCAACTACTGAGGGGGAATTTGCAAAAGCAAAACAAAATAATAGGGAGATTAACTGGCATTTATCCTACCTGAAGTTTAATGTTACTTGGTAGCTTTGGGTTTGAGCAACCAGAACAGAGGATATGTGTTTTCATCTCAAAAGATCATTTAGGCATAGTGACACAGAATGGCAATGCTTATGGCTTGAAATAATTTGATTTTGCATGTGAATTCAAGGTACGAAGAGCACAAGTGATTTTTTTCATTTTTCCAAGATTATTTTAAAATTATGCAATTCTAGAATGTTTTAGGAAATATAGAATTTGAGTATTTAAAAATCTAAAAATGTGCATATTTACCACAGACATATAAAGTCACATTGTCACAGAAAAATATTGAAATACGGCAATTAGAATATCTTCCAGTACAAGAGGAGGTTTCAGTATGTTTTCTGTAAAGCTCTTACATTTTTAAACCTTGTGAATACCAAAGATCAACTTGTTAACCTGAAACACAAAATTAGACACAATGCATTACTAAATCCAAACCAGTTAGTGTATCTGCTAGGACGCTTTTATTGACAGGTGTACCCAATCCAAAGCAACCTAATAAGAACCTTTATTACGTTATTAAAGAAGAATGTTTTGTATAGTCAGTTTCAGAATTGTTAAGTTCAGCAAATCAATGACTATGGAGTCCCAATATTGACTCCCTTTTTGGTTGCAAGTAGTATGTCTTCAACAATAATCTCCAAAGACAGAAGGATTACACTGTCTTATAATCCTTTTTGAAATGTAAGAAAAATTTCCAGAAGAATCCCTGTTGTTCCTACACCTACCTCTTCTTCCTTGCTGCATCTCCTACTATCTCACCATAGTTACATGTATGCCTAAACTATTACCTGGCAATGAGAATGGATCCATCATCCATTGATCAACATTTGTTGGATTAGAATGATTGTCATCCTTGGCTCTCCTTTTTATTTTGTTTTTAATCAATGCTTATATACAACTTAGAAAAATTATAATCTCTGCAGAGGAGTACTCAAACATTGGCATTTTTTTAAAGCTCTTAAGATGGTTCTAATATATAGCTTTGAATTGAGAATTACTGGATTACTATTGGTTCTTGGGACTTGTTAAAACACATTTGTAGGCCCTACACTCAGTTTCTGATACAGAGGGGAGTCAATAATTTGCATTATTCACAAGTTCCAGGTGATTCTGATGCTGGTCAGGAGATGATATTTTTAAATCAGTAGGATTGGAGGTGTGTGATGAAGCTGCCCAGTGCTTGAGCAAAATCATGCTTCTCTTAGCAAGAAGGGTGAGCAGAAGTAGGGTCAGTGGAAGCAGCATGTATTTCCGTTTTCTTGTTCTAACCTCTTACCAGTAAGTATAAGCTTTCAGTCTTATAACCTGAAGGCAAATCTGGTCCATAGTTGTAGCCACTAACTTTGACCCTACGTATTCAGGTTCTACAATATATCATGAAACAGATTAGTAAAAGGGACATGAACTGGCCAGTGCTAACTGTCTCTGCTGGCAAAATAAGCATGAATTGGCCAGCTCTAACCATCACTGTTGACCACAAAACTCATAAGCAGCCCCTCTGTTATAACATACATATATATACACACAAGTCAGCCCTCTACATCAGAGAGTTCCATATCCATGGATTCAACCACTTGAAGGTTGAAAATATTCAGAAAATAAAATTGCTTTTGTATTGAATATGTAAAGTTTTTCTCATTCTCCAAATAATATAGTATAACTATTTACATAGCATTTACATTGCATTAGGTATTACAAATAATCTAGAAATGTATCAAAGTATACAGAAGAATATGCAGAGGTTATATGCAAATACTATGCCTTTTTGTATAAGGGACTTAAGCATCTGTGGGTCCTGGAACCGATCTTCCCTGTCCAGTTACCCGGGGATGACTCTGTGTACACACACACACACACACGATTAGTTGACTCCAGAGTTCATAAGTAGAAGATGGCTTTGAGTGACACCGTGGACTTACACAACATCTTGAGAGAGAAGGAACATGAAAATGAAAATAAAAAATTAAGGGTGGAGAAAATGCTTAGACTTAGGATTTTCTTTTTTTAATTTCAAATTGAGGGTTCCATAATTTTAATTTAGGGAACATATCAGTCAAGATTCTCGAGTCTGAAGCAATAGGAAATAAAGGTAAATAGATATGAGATATTGACTCAAAAGATTTTGGAGGCTTAGAAATCCCAAGAGAGGCCATGCACAAGCTGGAGATGCACAGAAGCTGGTAGTGTGGGTCAGTCAGTTCAAGTCTGAAAACCTCAGAACCAGGTAACCCAATTGTGTACTTCTCAGAGGCCCAAAGTCTGAGAATCCCCTGGGGCTGCTGGTGGAAGTTCTAGAATATAAATGCTAAAGAAGTCGGAGTTCTGATGTCTAAGGGTAGGAGAAGAAGGCTGTCCCAGCTCCAGCAGGAAGCAAGTGACTTTGCCTTTCCTGTGCATTTCTGTTCTGCCTGAGCCTCCAGCCAAGTGGATGAGGCACGCCCATATTGAGGACAGATCTTTTCCAAACCACCAAGACAGCCTCTGGAAACACCCCCGCAAACATGCAGAAGAAGAAATCTTTACCAACTTTCTAGGTGTCCATTAATCTAGTCAAGTTGATCTAAAATTAGCTATCACAGAGAATAAAGACAGCAGCAGCCACAGTGCCATTCCTATGAAGGTTAGAGATGTGTAAGAAAAAAACAATTCCACATCTGTCTCAGAAGGTGGAAGACAAGAGAGGGGAATGGAGGTTGGGACCAGCTCTCCTCTCTGTACCTCATCCTGACTGGAGAAAGGCAAATGGCCCTTCATTTTAACCCCCATTTTGGCAAAAATAGTGATCTTTGACAACATAAGCTGCGGCTACCACGCATTTGCTGCTGCTGAGCAGAAGGGAAGATGAGGGAGATAAAATGTTTCCCTTGAGTAAATTTCCATTATCCTGCTCAAGATGATTGGAGAAACCATGTCCTAGGGAAAAGATACCATTGGAAATGGTCTCTAGTTAGTAGGCACCTGTCATGTGTTAGTACTTCTCCATAAATTATTTTATAAAAACTTATAACCATCTTGTGAGGTAGCCATTGATTGAACACTTTTTCATTTTATACTATAAAATTTTCAAAGAAGTAATACCAATACCACTAAGTTGAAATCAAATTCCATTGTTTTCTCCCAGAACAAGACTTCAGGACAGCATTTAAATTTAAATGTAGACAGGAACAGTGATGCACACGTAGAGACTTGGAAGGCTGAGACAGAATCAAAAGTTCAATGCCAGCCTCAGCAACATAGTGAGACCCTGTTTCTAAATAAAAAATAAAAAGGGTTGGGGATGTGGCTCAGTGATAAAGCACTCCTGGGCTCAATCCCTGGTTTCAAAAAAATTTAAATCAATTAAAAAATATTCCACTGACAGTAGTTAAAATTCCATTAACATGTGGTATATAGCAAAAGTCAGATATATTGGAATAACCAAAGCTTAATAAATATTCAAGAGCCAATTTTGGCTCCCTGTGTCAGATTGAGATAGTTGAGAGAATTAAGAAGATGCCATAAAATGGTTTTCCATTAACAAGATTGTTAGTCATGATTTCAGATAACACCAGCTGTGAAACATACACATGTAGTCATGGCCATTTATCATATTTACTTGAGATCACTTAATGTTTGTGGACATTAATCACGTCATTTGTATAACACACAAGTCTTCCTTTGATCAATTATTTTTAACAATTTCTCAATCATAATGGTGGCACTAAATTCTCATTGCAGGACAAAGGAACTTTACAGTCCTCACATCATCTTGGGGGCTGACCAACAACGTTAAGGTTTTTGAATCTTTTCATCTAACAACAAATATTTCCTTGAATATGTGGGAGAGACAGAGAAATCAGATATCTTATATCTCTTTTGCCAAGCTTCTCCCTGAAATATGTCTAAGATCAGACCCAAAGAGATGAGCTATTCTACTAAAATTCCCTAAACTAGCAAGAGTTACTTTCTTGAAGCTCCAGCTTGCCACTCAACTTTGACAGTTTTACAAGACACATACAAAAATAAAGCAGAAGATTGTCATAGCAATGATTAGCAAACCTCCTTGTTGGCTTCTCTAGCTAATATTTAGTTATTAAACTATTCTTTGCAGCAGGAATAATTATACTTATTTACCAGTTCTGAATGATTGAAAAAGTACAGTTTACTTAATGCTACACACTTAGAGATGAACTCTGTTCCTTTTATTTCTGAAAGAACAGACACTCCCAGCACACAGCAAATGAGATCATTTATGCAAGAATTTTCATTTAATTAAAGATAACTTAATGGATGTGTAATGTATTATGCAAGGCTGAGGGAATCTAAGATAGGATTAAAAAATGCAAACTGCTTCTACCTTCAGGTAGAGGAAAAACCTAAATTTCAGAGAAATAGCAACCCCCACTAAATCTTACCAAGCGAGTTTTATTTCCAATTGGCATTTATGTTACTTCTGAGGTATAGCAAGTGTGAGAACATAAATCTTGCATCAAGAAGCTGAAATCGACTTTAAACAATGACAGTAAATTCTACACTGTTGGATAGAAGTTAAGCACAGGAACTGTGTAAGTCCTATGAAAACACACATATCTGAATATATGCATGTATATTTCCTATTATAATACTATCAAGCTTTTATAATTCTTTTCTGTTGTACCACCACCCACCCCTCCACCACCCATTCCCACTTTCCAGATTTTGTTTTAAATGGTTGTAGCTATTACTTCAAGTAGTTACCACAGTGTCGTTCAGTAATATACCTTTCCTGTAATATACCTTTTTAAAACTAATTTATCAGCTGAACTTGCTGTGATAAGGACTTAAATTTTAAAAATTTTGTCTATCTTCCAACTTCTCAATGTAGTGCTATTACTATCTGTGAATATGTATTAAATTGTTCGTTAGCGCTTACACTATTGCTATAAATATTGGTCACACAAGGCAGTTACTTGGGGGGCTGAGAAAGGAGGATGGAAAATCCAAAGCCAGCCTGTCTCAAAATAGAAAGGACTGGAGATGTAGGTCAGTATTTGGGCACTTGCTCACATGTATGAGGCTGTACCACAAAAAAATTTTTTTTTATCCTGGAATTTTGTTTATCCTGGAGTTTCTAATTGTTCTTATTTCATGCCATATTTTCCCATTGTCTTATCTCCCTTGTTTTCAAAGACTTGATCATATTAGATATTAGATATTCCACCACAAGCTCCTTTTCCTTTTCTGGATCCTTCCAACTTTTAGCTTCAATTACAGTCGTCCTTAGACAACTGTATGTAGATAGAGGTATTGATTGAAGGGTTTTAGTTTTAGGTGTTTGAGCTTAGAGTTCACTGTTCCATTGAAAACCTAGAAAACCAGATAATTCCCTTTTTCTCTCTGTGGTTGTTCAGGCCCCCACCCGCCCATCAGAAGAAAGCTTGCCTGGGGTAGGTAGATTCAAAGCTACCAGGCATCTTTTGTATGGCAATGGGAGAGGGAAGATGGAGCTCTACGTCTTCTCCTTACAGAAGCCTCCTCTGATCTGATGGGACAGTAACTACTCCTGTATACGATTTCTCTCTTCTGCAAATGTGTTCACACATCTTGTTCTCTGATGACCTCTCTTCCTTGCTCAGTTATGACTTTATATATTTTTATATCCTTTACCAGCATTTAGGTGATGACTCTATAGAGGGAAAGATAGATACATTTGTCAAGTTTTGTATTTGACCCAAAGTCTTGCACTTTGTTTTTAATAAAGTTTTCAGGAGGACTTTTCTGTACTAACCTCTGTGAACTACTAAGCTGAAATGTGGAAAGCACACTGATAGTGGAGAGGGAGGGAGCAGGGAGATGCAAAATAGAAGCCAACTTCTGGGAAAGAGTTAAATACTTCACTGAATTGAGTTTTACTCTTCATGGAAAAGATTAAATTATACTTGAGTATTTAAGAGCTGTGCTTTTGGAGTCAAGACAGTCTAGTTTTGAGTCCCGGTTCTGCTGTTAGGATTTGAAGGACCTTTGGAACTTGCTGAAGCTCATGAAATTTCAGTTGCTCCTCTGTAAATTGAGCCTGTTTTTCATAATTATCTCATGGGTTTGTGGTGAGATTAAATGAGATAATGCTTGCAAATAGCTTAGTCTTACTCTTGGAACATAGTAGGCACTTACTAAATGTTTACTGTTATTAGTTATTAAGGTAGCCATTCCCTTGGTGTTGTAAGGAGCAATGAAAAAAATAAAATGGTAGTGATACATTTAGATAAAACATAAATAATATATCAGTAACAAAATCCATCTCAGTTATATAACTTAAAATAAGAGTAAGGTTTATAAGTAAAACTTTATGTAACATAATTGAGTAGATATATGTTAATATTATTTTCAATGCTGGTATTTGAAAAGAATTTACAAATACATATAAATTTATATATAAATTTAAATATGTATACATAGTGTAGCCTGATATATTTTAAGAATACCCTTTACTATCTAATGATATATACAAGACAAACTAGCCTTTTGTTAAGTTGGCTCACTTAAGTTGATTTATAGTATAGATAATAGAAAAATAATTGATCATATTAAGATTTAGCAAAAGAAAAAGAAATATGGCCCAATTTTCTATTCTGATGTCAGTAAATCCAGGGAAATGTCTTTGTCCAAACTGAAAAATGTTTCCTGCTGATTATATAAGTCCAGTTACTTTAGCTTTTCCCCATAGACTTTTTCCCCCCATTTATTGTAGTATGTTTTGATGAATATGCCCTACAATGGGGAAGAAGCATCCTGCCAGAAGTTGGGAAACTTGAATTCTGATCCCTTTCTGTTGCAGATTGCTAGTTCATCCTTTCTGTTCCCTAAAATACCTAAAGCCTAAATGTGACGTGAGGTGGTAATGCTTCTTTCAGGTTCATCACCATCATCTCAAGCTGTTGCACATTATTCCCACCTCTATAAAAAAAAGTGGGGTAATTCATGTTGTGCAATGCAGTGCTATTGTGTTCCCAGTGTGGAATTGATTGTTTCTGCCTACCTATCAAGTCTTCTTTGCAAACAATCCTAAGCCTGTGAATGACCTTCTCAAAAGCACATCCTAAACTTGACATAACTGACACTTGTCATCTCCACTGATGGGGAGGTTCTCCAATGTTCTCTGCGTTTCAGTCAAGAATCATCAGAATCAAAATGTTTGAGGTTCTTGTGTCTCAGCCATAGTGTGAAATAAACTGATTTGGCAATTATCCAATAACTTTAAGACATCCATTTTGAAAAAGTAGGTTATTTTGTGCTTTGCTCCCTAAGTGCAGAAGCTTGGTTTTCCAGTGTGGTGTTCATGAAGCCTCTGTGTGTCCATGTAGTTTAAATGAATGCTGTTGGAGTGAAGCTGAGGTCTCTTTGGGGACATGGTGCTTGTTCAATGAGAATTTTGTATCTTTAAGAGAGTTTGTTTAAATTAGTCAGTTGAATTCTTCTTGAACCTAGTCAGGATTTTATTTGTATTGGTCAGAGTATGAATGAGACTCATAACATTTCTCACATCATTTCTACATACTTTGAAGGATTTCTGTTTCTTCTGTGACTCTGCATTAATTGTCACAGTATATTAATAATGAATAACAGCTTAAATCTACAAGATAAGTGGGAAGTAGTGCTATTTTTAAAAGAAAATCTGTTATTTTATATTAGCATCTTTTTAGCATTACTAAATAGTCCATCAGATTTTGTGGTCACACATCCAGATTTTTTACTTCCAGAAAGATTTCATAACTGTAAACCAAGATGCACTGAGAGTCTAATGTAAAGATTAAGATGACAAATGCTGCAATTAGATACACAAACAGCAGTGAATCCCTGACTAATATCATATTTAAAGCTGTGTTTGTGTTTTTGTTTGCACATTAGTCTGAGTTGCAGCACATCCTGTTTTACAAATGTGATATTTTTGATCTGTTACTGATTTATTTTTGGAAACAACCTGGGTATACTTTGGAGATGACTGTAGTGCTGAATGGATATGGATTTTTAACATGTGTATCTGTACACACATACTTATAATTTTTTGATGGACAGGAGAATAATGTTTATATTGTTAAATCTATCAGTATTTTCCTTCATGGTAAAACAAGTTGAATCAAATGTTTTTCTTTGTCTCATACAGAGTTGTTTATTAAAATGTAAGTTAACAGAAAAACCTGGCTTTTCTTTCAAAATGGGAAAGATCTGGCAATGGGAGGCTGTTTCCACATGTTGCTTCCCCTGAAATTGGAACAGGTACTCCGTGACCCACCTCTTCCTGCTATCTCTTCAACACCAAAGCCCAGCATCACTTTCATTACCAAAAACTTACAATGAGCCTGGTGGAAAAATTAAATTATCTAGTTTGAGAATTGCTCATATATGATGCCTGTTTGACTTGTGCTTACTTAAATTTCTGCCTTATACTATTGTCTTCTTGTGTTATGCTTGGAAAAATGTTCCCACCCCCAACTACATAAATTTTTGTCCATATTTTCTTTTGGTATTTTTAAGCTTAGTATTTACATTTGAAAATTCAATGTATTAAGAATTTTCTGGGTTAGGTTTGGAGCTTAGTGGTAGAGTGCTTGCACACATACCTTGGGTTTTATCCCTGCAGTGCAAAAGAGAATTTACCTATCATCCATGATAATGATGTCGAAGCTTTATTTAGCCAATTATCTCCAGCATTGTTTATTAAATATATCATAGGCTCACCATGAAATGAAAATACTGTCTTTATTATGTACTAAATTATTATATACAACTCTATCTACACTTTTCATAGATAATATTGGTTCTTTTACTCCCAATAAGTTGTTTTAATTAGTCTTTTGAGACTTACCATAATTCTTACTTATAAGGCTAGTTTTCTCTTTTCTTGAAACTTTCTTGCCCATTTTTAAGCAACTCTATTTTAGGTTTACTTTAGAATGACTTTTCACATCTCCTTGCTTTCCTTCTGACATCGCTATCCTCAAATTCCATGTTTTTTTAAATTAAGATCTGAAATTTTAATGAGTTGATGGATCAATCTTTGGAGAACTTATACCTTATTTTTGAGTATTTATAAATAAATTATTGACACAATCTTCATTGTAAACAGACAGTAATACTAATAAAGACTCAAAAATATCCAGGCCCCTGTACAGTGGCATACACCTGTAATCCCAGCTATGAGAGACGCTGAAGCAGGAGGATTGCAAGTTCCTGACCAGACTGGGAAACTTTGACCCTGTCTCAAAATAAAAAAAATTTAAGGGGCTGGTGGTATACTTCAGTGGTGCAACACTTGCCTAGCATGTGCAAAACCCTGGATTCAATCATTTGGAAAAACAAAAAGCAGCCAGGTACAAAATGTAGGGGCAGCAGAGAGCTCAGCTTGGTCAAGACTGCTGAGGAAAGAATCTGCAAAGAGATTAGGGGTTTGGGGGTGGGACAAAGATTGGATGGATGGATGGATGGATGGATGCATGGATGCATACACAGTAACAGGAGATCCATGTAGAGCTACTGCTTCCCCCCCCTCCCCACAGTGCTGGGATAAAACCCAGGGCTGTGTACATGCCAAGCAAGTGTTCCATCATAAGCCACACTCCCAGCCCCATGTAGAACTCTGTTGTGAAGGATGTTCCACCATAGCTTTACAATGTATTGTGTTGGAAAGTATAAAAATGGACATAACCATTTATGAGAGAAAGAAGTAAATGACATTTGGGAACTTGAATGGAGAGAAGTTAACTAGCTGGAAATGGAATGGATAAAATTCTGCCCAGTGTTTTTGTTTTAAAGACATATTTTTGTCGTCTTGACCTTATAATAAGACTTTTTGGTATTTTAGTTTATTCATCATAACATGGGAAGTGGTAACTAGTGTTTGACCTCAACAAAGCAACATAAGATCTAAAAATGCTTGAGAGTAGATTAAGGTAGTTGTATTTAAAGCTTTGTCAAGATGTTGAAGGGAAGCTACAGCTGGACCTAGGGATTTCTGTGACAGGCACAGTCTTTAGACTTGGAGATAAATTAACTGCATTTAGTAGTGGGGGAAAATGAATTCCCAGAAAGCTCTGAATCAACAAGAAAGTACAGTCTAAATTCTTCCTCTCCAACTATAAATGTATTACTAAAATCATTTTTCACCTAGTCTGGCTGTGTTTTAATTTTCTAGCTCACTAAATTTGTCTCAGTAGAGGGTTAAGCTTGCCATTGGTAGTCAATTTAAGTTCTGCCTCTTGAGGTTAAAAAAAAAAGAATTCAGAAAGCAAGTGTGTCTATTTAATTGATGTCCTGCAAACACTAAAGCAATGGAAACTGTTTTGTTTAATGGCTTCTCATTTCACTGATGTCACCTCGGAGGCATGACACACAGATGGTGGGGCACTTTTTTATTTGTTAAATACATGGGTGAGAGAAATACTCAGAGCTCATTCTTTCTATATTTCTATTCAAAGTTTAAAGAAAGAATATAAAGCAAAGAATATGTCCCCACATAAAGCTAGTTCATTGAATGAATTGAAAATTTTTTAAAAATTAAAAGCTCTACAGGATACTTATAAAAAGATTTATCACCCTTTACCTTTATCATTACTACTGTAAGATGTGTACCAAAGCAATTTCAAAAGAGGAGCCAATTTACCTGTTCTGTTTTGGTTGTTTTGCTTTGTGAAAAGTCTTAACAAATACATGCCTTGGAAATGATGAGAAAAATGAAATGTATTCTCTATTACTAAGTCAGACTGAGACTCAAAGGATTTACAGTCACATACAAGGTTCAGTAGGAAAATAGAGCTTGCTTTAAATAAATAAAATTGTGTACAACTGACCTTATCCTGCCCCTTGACACTTTGTTCCCATGGTGGTGGATCACTGTTTGATTTTTGCTGTTATACAATCCTAGTTAAAACGTCACCTGGAGTAGTTCATGTGGAGTTGAATCTCTGTCTGCACTCTGTTTTTCCATATCATCGGTCCTCCTCTACTTCCTCTCCACCCCAAGTGGCATCAGAGTACAGGAAGAAGCTGGTGCCTCACTGCTGCTATCTTTTGAGTCCTTATTGGCCTCTGTGGAAATGTCCCTCAGCCCATCTAAACCCTGGAAGTCCTGAGCCACAGCTGTTTGGAGCTGTTTTTTTGCCATGTCTTGTGAGAATCCACTGCAGACTTCCATTGTTCTTGATATCCCTTCAAATGTTGTGTACTCTCCTGGCCCTTTTGCCAGGCCATTAGGTTCTACTTATAAAAATAATTTTATTGTGGTAAAATATACATATCATAAAATCTAACATTTTAACCATGTTTAACTGTGCAATTCAATGGCATTAAGTAGATTCAAATGTTGTACACTGCCACTACTATTCATTTCCAGAATTTTAGCATCTCAAACACAACTCTGTACACATTAAACAATTACTCTCCACTCTGTTTTCCTCCTAGTTATTTGAAATGGCTATTCTACTTTTAGACTCTATGAATTTGACTACTCTGGGGATCTCAAATAAGTGAAATCTTACAACCGCTCTCCTTTTGTCTGATTCACTTAGCATGATGTCTTTAAGACTCATCCATATAGCATATATAAGATTTTCATTCCTTTTTATGATTGGATATTATTCCATTGTATGTATATATAGCATTTTGTTTATCCATTGAACTTGAGTTGTTTCCATGTTTTGGCTGTTGTGAATACACTTGCCATGAACACTGGTGCACAAGTATCTGTTTAAGTTCCTGGTTTCAATTTTTTGGCTATGTACAAAGGGAAGGAATTCCTGGATGGAGGTTTACTTCTTATTTTACCTTTATTATACCATATTATGCCTCATTCTTATTTTACCCTCTTATTGTACCTTTTGGAGATGCAGGAACTAGAATAAACTTACTCCATACTTGACTGAGGTGGGCAGGACATTATGAGTCTGTCTTCAAGTCTATTTGACTTGACGTATTCCTCAGTCTTTTCCCTTTTGTCCTTGGTGCTGGCTGAATGTGGGTACTTAAAAGTTGCAGAGCTGTTCCCTGGACCAAGCAACAAAAAACTTCCCCTGCTCTGTGATTAGAGGTTAGAGGTGTCTGTTCCAAGAGGGTACATGCCAAGACACTCACCTCTCCTCACCTGACTCTCATCTCCTCTCCTTTGTCTTGTCCACCAATAGCAGAACATTCTACTTCCCTTTCTTGTTACAAGGAATTTTACCTACACCATATTTGTTTGCCTTCTGTTAAGTCTTGAAGAAAACTGTGCTCATATATCACTTTGCTTTTAATATGTAAGAGGACTCTTAAAACTTAGAATGCCTTTATTTTCAACAAAATTAGAATTTCAAAATTCTCCCTCTGAAGATTAAAAAATTTTAGCTTAAAATTCAAAGCTGAGTTCACTTCTTTCTTCCTGGATGGTATCCACCAGCTCTTGAAATAATAGTGCCATCAATTCAATAAATGAGGAATTGCAAGGCAGGAAAAAATATATCAGAGTAATGTATCAAAACTACTCTCCCAAGCACATTAGAAATACCATTTGTTTGGTCAATGTTTGCTCAGCTTCTCTTTGCTCTCATTCCACTACTTCAGCTCTGATTTTGGTGAAAGCACTCTGCTGGGGAGAGTGGGTGGGAACACATTTGTTGCGAGTTCCAAAGAGAGGCTTTAAGAGTCTTCTGTTAGTGTTTGTACATAGGGTCTGTTTTCAGATACAGTGGGCATTGCTAGGTCAGAACACATTGTAGGTAGAAAGCTTTGATACACATCTTAAAGTAGTATGATAAAGGTAAAGGATGACAAATCAGCTGCTGGGTTTAAAAAAAAGAAAAGAAAAAATATGGAGTGGTTCAGACTACTATTTTGTGTGATTATTGATTTCTAATGGCTTTACTGTGACCTTAATTGGGCCATTAGAGGCTGAGCCAGGTTTGAAATAAAATGGAAGTGCTTGCAGCATATGCAGGAGCTCTTCTGGGTTGATTGAAATAGTGATTGGGAAGACAGTGGGAGTCCTTTCTGATGTGCTTGGGTTCTTAGTGGCTAGGAGCTAAAATGCATCATCACCTTGCAGGGGAACAGTGAGCTATCCTGAGTAGCATTTCCACTGCTTTCAGCCTGGAGAATAAGGCAAAAAAAGCTGTTAGCAGTTGGCGCAGAGAGTAAAAGCTAATGAAGAAATCAGCAGTGCTCCTGACAGCACATCAGCGGCCTCCTACTTACTTTGCCAGTGTTTGCCTGGGAATTCTAACTTTGAGTCCCCTTTTCCTCATTGTTGTATATGTTGGTTTGCTTTCAGAACAGAGCCTTTGTCTAAGCATGAAAAGTTGGTGAGCCAAGGTCTTCTGCCCACCTCTTCATCCTGGATAATTTCAGAATCTCAGAGTTTCCAATGGAATCTTCTCTTAAATGTTCTCATCTCCTTTAGTATTATTTACCCCACTTTGGTCCAGGGGATACTTACTGAGGTTTTCAATGGTAGAAAGATAAATTCTTTAAAAAAGCATTTTATATTCAAGATAAACTGAGTTGTCAAGCAATAGTGTGCTCACACAGAAAAGATCAAAATGATGAACCAATAGAACCTGATCTATTTTTGTTGTATGGATGGTGTGACCTGGCCCATTCATTCAGACTATTTGTCTAGGCTTAGCACATGTCATTGTGCAAGTAGATGCTGGTTAGTACCCAGCCTTCCAAATTCCAATAATTCTTAGCCCATTTTTCTTAAAATGCTCTTTGCTCTGAGCCTGCACTGTGGCTATGGACAAAGATTCACCAAGGGAGGCATGGCTCATCACTGAATATAGTTGGTCTTGCACTTGAATGATCACAGATGTATCCTGGGGAACCATAAAAACTTCTAAAGACCCATTAAATCAATATCTCCATTTCTTCCTCTCAATCTGTTTTTAAAGAGTGCTTTTTGATTCTGATGATCAACCAAATTGGGGTTCTTTATCTTCAAATAAAGTATTTGTCTAAAACAGGTAATTCCTAAACCATAGACATACATCCAAAACATTTATAATGCTTTTAAAAATACATGTTGGAGGTTCACACTTTGTGGAAAGCTTTGTGGAAAGCTCATTGAGATTGGGATCTAGGCAATTATTTTCTCAAAACCTAAATAGGTGATTTTTTAAAGAAAATTGAATAGTTGATAAGAACAAAGTCTAGTTTTAGTGAATGACAAACTGTGTTTGTCTTTATTATAGAATGCTAACTACTAGTGATAGAAATGATTAAAATTTGAAGGACTCGGGGATCCATTTTAAAAAATTAATTAATTTTCTCCCTGTGGCACTGGAGGTAGCATCAGGGATACTATACCACTGAGCTACATTCCCTACTCTTATTTTTTAGGTTGAGGCAGGGTCTTGCTAAGTTGCTGAGGCTGACTTCAAACTTGTGATGCTCCTGACTCAGCCTCTTGAATTGCTGGGATCACCCAGATTCAGGAGCAATTTTTTAAAGTTCTAGGAGCAAATAGGGCCTTAGAGTTTATATCCACCAGGATATAAAGGTAGAACAGAGTGGCTCTTCAAAGGGGAAAAGGAAAGAACTGCTAGGTGGGAAACAAACACAAAAATACCCAGCAGCTCTTCTCTAAGGAACACACAATTATTTATTCTGCCTGCCTCAAATTCTAGTATTCATTAAACACTGTCATCTGTGGGGAGTCACACATCAGGCACTTTCAGGCAAGGAGAATAAGTTTCTTACCTGGCTGCTGTTAGTGGCCTGTGGGAAGGATGTGTGACTGAAATGGAAACCAAATACTGCTACATTTAGTAATACCAACCTGAATTGATGAAGTAAACAAATCTGTGGACAGATACTAAAACGGGCACTTCATAATCCTTTTCAAGATAAGTGGGCTGACCTAAGTAGTAATGATTATTCTTTCCTTGTATATTTATATGCAAATGTGCTTCTGTACTGAGATTATGACCTTGAACTTAAACCACCTACAGCTTCCCAAACCTGTTAGTGATGCTTGTGAGAAAAGAAGTAATGAGGAAATGTTAAGGTTAAAAAAGTGTAGTTCAAAATTCATTAAAATCATCCCTGAAGTACTTCTTTCCCAGATGTTAAAAGCAAATAATTAAAGGAATCCCTTTTTACTGAATCCAGTCATGCTCTCATGTTGCTATTTTAAAGTCAAGGTCAAAAAATAATTTAATACTTGGTTCTCTGTTGTACAGTGTGCCCTTTAAAAATGTTCTGTGATGGATTTTGATTGGTATTTGGCAATATACATTGCAACTAACATTTGACTTCTGGATACAGATGAACAATAATTTGCAATTTAGTGATCACTAATTAGCATCATTTAAGGGAGATCATTATTGCCACTTCAGGTTATGAAAGACATCTTTCTCAGCTTCACTAACGAAAACTCTCTGCTGTTCTCAAGATTTCACTATTTATGCTTAGGTTATTTGAATGACCTTAGGTTATTTGAATGGAGTTTGAGCCTCGGCCACTCTGCTGTCTCCCACTACACTACACATAACAGTGGTACCCACTGAGCTCTAGCTGAGTGACAGATGCTATTCTATGCCCTTTTCATTCTGCTTAATTCTCACAGCATTCTGATGAGATAAATTCTTTGGTTTCCCCATTTTGCATATGATGAAATTGAGTCTTAGAGAGTTTAAGTAACTCGTTCAGAGTCGCATGACTAATGAGCCCTGGCCACAGGATACCCATTGCTGTTCTAACTTCAGAGCCCAAATCCTTGATCCTCAGGCCCTTGCTTCTCTGCTTCTAACCAATGATTTTATTATTATTTATTATTACTGTTATTATTTATTTTATTTATATATACACACATATATATATGTGTGTATATATAAATAAATGTGGTAAGTTAGAGATTGAACCGAGAACGTTGTTCATGCTAGGCAAGTATTTTACCACTAAGGTACAGCCCCTACCCACCTCTTTTTGTTTGAGACAGGGTTTCAATAATTTGCCCAGGCTGGCCTCAGACTCATGATCCTCTCACCTCAGCCTCCCGAGCAGTTGGAATTACAGGCATGCCTCACCAGTCCCAAGAGCTTTATTAAAAAAACTATATATATATTTAAAAAGTTTAAGTGAGGAATTTAACAACATAAACCACCTGTATTTCCAAAATCAGCTTGTTTTTCATGTTAAACTGGAATAGATCCTTTAAAGGATGTAATAAAGAATTATTTTTTAGCTCTAGTTTTACACATGCACATCCACAGGCATTTTTGAACATTTCTAATAATACAGGCTGTTCCTGGAATTTCTCTCATCTCTGCTTATATGCTAATATGTTAAATGCAACTGATTTAAACACAGTATTTGCCTGCAAATATTTTACCTTTAATTGGAGGAAATGGAGCCACGTTTTTGTCCCATCTAAGTCTTGGCTGGAGTCACCCCAAAAGCAGGACAGGCAAGTTCCCACAAGGGATTGTCCAAAACCATCCTAAAATGGGACCTATTATAATTCCAAGGAAAGAAGCCCTAAATACCAAGGCAGCAGCCAGTTCAAACTTTATTGGAGGAGCTGACTTTCCAGAGTGCTGCAGCTCATCCTTGTGATGGACAGTGAGATAAAGGGATATTCCACCTAGGTATGTCTGCTGCAAGAGAGTCAGAGTATGCAATGTATAAGAGAGTGTGGGAAATTTTGTCTCAGGGCCAAGGCCGGTTTTCAGTCTTTTGGTGTTCAAGGTTATAGCCTGGGCTCAAGCCTGCTGCATAAAACCTGCAGTTTGTTGGGTCACAGAGCTGCCAAGGCACCCTGCAATCTTCAGTCAGGACACAGAAAGGAAGTGGTGGGAGTGTCACTAGAACCCCTACAGGCAGGCATAAATATAACTACCCAAAAGAATGGTATATGATGTGCTTCAAAGTCACACTAAAGTAGTAATGCCCATACAAATCTGTGGGCTTCAAAGGTACATGATGATCCTGTTTCTGCCTCAGGTGATAAGAAAAGGCCAAATTGTAGAAGTCATTGAAAGAATTCGGAGAGTATTAAAGTCTTGGCAGATTATTAAAAGAGAGTTAGGGTCAGAGGTTGACAGGTGTCAGGGTCTTAGGGAAACCTGCTCCTGCAGCCGAGATGCTTTCCCAGTTCCAGTCGACTCTATAGGCTATTGGGAACTGCAAAATTTCATCACTTCTGTCCCTAATTCTGAGAAGAGGCTTGAGAAGCTTATGCTTTTCCTTGCCCTTGGCCAACCGCACCTTTACTGGGAGTCACGGGTTAAGCACCTTTATTCTTTATTTAACCACTTCTTCTAGCTGTAGCAGCCTAAGAGAAGGGGATCCGTGTATGAAGCAGAATGTGGGACAGGGAGGCAGAAAGCTGGCCACACTCCTTAGTGCTGTCATACTATCTTCACCAGAACTCTCTTCTGCTCAACCACCAAGACTCTTCTACAGTTTGTGTCTCTGTCAAAGGATCCTAAGGAATTTGTTCCCCCTAAGAAGGTTTCTCTGATGTAGGGGTGTCCTCCACAAGGTGTTGCTAAAATAGTCCACTTTCAGAACCTCCAGCTGGTCTGACATATTTAAGTCCTGCCAGTTCCAGCTTAGACGAAATTCCCTGGTGTCTTCCTGGCACAAATTAAAATAAAAGGGCACCCTTCTTACAAGTCCATTAGTAATGTTCTTTGTCTAAAGCCTATTTCAACTAGTTACAAATTAAACTAAGTGTTCAGTCATCCAGCCTGTGGCTTCCTGTCATCCTCAAGCTATGCCACACTGAAGCTCATGTCGATTTTATAACTAGCTCTAGATGAATTAAGAATATCTAATATATTAATACATGATTATGTGAATGAGCTGCCTTGAAAGGCAGTATTTCTCACCATTGGAGGTGCTCAAGTATAATTTGGGTCAAAAACTTATGGAAATTAAAACATTTGAGAGATTTTTGGGTTAAATTATCCTGAGGTATTCACCCTTCAGTCCTAAAATTCTACAATTCTATATATTTTTCATAGTGCTTCCACACTGATTTCTGATGATCTAGTTCCCCCCTCTTTAGTGCTTCCGTTCCCCCATTTGAGCTTTTCCCTGGGATTGCTGTCAAGCTATCCATTTTATAGTTTGTAGATTTCCTTCCTTTTGGTAAAAATCAGGCCAGCCTGTGTCATCTTCTGTCTTGTCTGCTATTTTTTCTGTGCTTTCTCCAAGGTTGATGTCAACTATTCTGCTCATTTGCAAGTTGTGAAGTTACCTTGAGAGATGATTTATCGGAGTCAGGCTACTTGAACTCATTCAGAGTAGCCACGGGCTCTTTTATAATTCTTTACCTCCCCTGAATATGAATGGTCTCTTGCCAAGGCTCATTCCTGTCTTTTTATTTTGAATCTCCTCAATGACAAAGACTGAAGCAGAAGAGGAATGGATAGTTCTGCTTGCAGCTGCCGTTGTGGACACAGGGGCATCTGCACAGCCCAGGCTCTATCCTCCTCAGATCATAGCCATCAGTTCTGATTTAAGGAGCTCCTATCATTGACACATGTGATTCTTAGAAGCCTTGGTTCACTGTGGTCTTTAATCTTACTGAGGTTTCTGACTAGTTTGTCTGTCAGATACTTTTCCTTGATTGCATGTCCTTCTTTCCATATTTCATGCATGTCCTTTAAAATATGGGCTCATTCGGGGCTTACCATGCAGCTCCTGTGTTTTCGCCTTACTTTCTTCCTTATCAAACATCCCTCAGAATTATAGTCTTGGAAAGTGTATCATGCCTCCCTTTACTCTGAACTTTATGCAATTTGGCAAAGCCTACCTGTAAAGCCTGGTCTTTGTTTGGTCTGTGGAGCTATTTTTCCTTCCCCATCCCCAGGACTTATCAGATACTGGACCCTGTGTTGGTGTAGTTGGGCTGCCGCAACTGTGCACACAGACTTAAGGGCTTAACCAACAGAAATTTATCTACTCATAGTTCTGCAGACTAGAGGTATCAGCAGAATGGGTTCTTCCTGAGGCCACTCTCCTTCCTTGGCTTTAGGTGGCCTTCTTCACCCTGAGTTCTCACACAGTCTTTCCTCTGTCATCGACTATCCAAATTTCCTCCTATGAGAACAAGTCAGACTGGATTGAAGCCTATCCTCATTACCTCATTTTAATTTTTAATTTTAATTTTAATTACTTCTTTAAAGACCCTGTTTTCAAGTACAGTAACATTCCAAGGCCCTGGGGGTTACGACTTCAATGTATGAATGGGGAGGGGACACACTTTAGCCCATAACAGGCCCCTTTCCACTTTAACAGCTGGTGCCAACTGTCAGTTAGCTTCATAGTATGTTGTTTATGTCATGCCTTGCGTGGGTTCACTTGATGAGTTGGGGTCCCGTGGGACGAGGGACGTTGAGGGATGAAATGGGGTTCTGCGAGAGGAGGGTCTGGGGTCCTGGGAGGACGAAGGTATGGGGCCCTTAGGAAGGGCGATATGGGGTCTCACGGGATAAGGCATGGTGTGGACAGTCCCGGAGTCAGTCAGACACAGAGGGTAGGTAAAATTGCTCTGCTGCAGCGAGAGGCAGACCTGTTTATTTCAGTTAGTGCAACAGTTTATATAGGGTCCTGGGACCAGTCATGGCCCTGAGGTTAGGTTACAGCCAATAGGGTATTGATGCATGTCAGGTGTGCAGCCAATCAGAATGGGATGAGAAAAGGAGGGCACTGGAGGCAGCCAATCAGCATGGGGTTACAGGGAGGAAAAGCAGTGAAAGCAGCCAGTCAGCATAGGAGGCGCTAAAGACAGCCAATCAGCATGGAGTAAGGAAAAGGGAAGCGGAGGCATTGAAGGCAGCAAGAGTGCAAATCTTCCATGCTTTGCCCCAGCGACTGCTATCAAAATCTCCCTATCCAGTAAGCTCAACTCAGATACCATTATTTTCTGGGTCTGTGCTGCCACAGTTCTGTCTGTATGGTAACACATGTATTAAATATGTGTTACTTATCTAGCTTTTCTCATAAGAGCATGAGATCTTTGTAGTAATATTTTAATGATGTTCTTTATTAACCCTAAAGCACCAAGCACTTGGTTTGTACCCAGAACCTACTCAAGAAATTGTTTTAAATCTTCTCATAGATTTAGAACAGTAATCAAAACAGTAAGCATTTAAATTGTATTTTATATTTACACATATTCTTAAAAGTACTATGTAACAAATCATTGATAGGGCTAATGTAATTATAATAGTCACTGGGTTGTTTGTTTGTTTTTGTAATGCTGAGGATTGAACCCAGGGACACTCTACCTCTGAGCTCCACCCCAGCCCCTTTGATTTTTTATTATGTACCAGGGTCTCATTAAATTGCCCAGAGTGGCCTTGACTTGTAATCCTCCTGCATCAGCTTTCTGAGGTAGCTAGGATTATAGGTGTGTACCACCATGCCCAGCTCATCAGGTTATTTTAATAGTTATTTTTAATGGTTTCTTAAAATATTTGACCTAATAAAAAGGTATAGCTTTTTCATATATTTTTCATGGCTATTTCACCTATAGCACTATTTATCCTTAGAACTATTTTTACATTTATTATATATGTTAGAGTATTATTTGAGCCCTTTTTTCAGTTCCTGATTTTAAAATGTAGTTGCTTGATGAAGAGAGCGTAGGGCTTGTAAATATTGCCATCCTTGGCTCGGTGGGGTAAACAGCAGTTAACGCAAGGCAGGTCCCAGAGGGTGTTCTCACTTCAGCTGTGCAGTGTTGCCTTCTGACCACGAGACTAAGATTTTCTGGAAAATAGACTATTTGACAGAAATGTTGAGTCTAGCAACCAGGCAGCTTTTCTTAGTTTACCTCTCAGCCTTTTTCCTCCTTATGTTTCATACAGAGTGGATGCTAAACATTCATCCATTCATTTTTTCATATTAGACACAATCAGTGAGGGGCTGGGATGTAGCTCAGTGGCAGAGTGCTTTTCTAGCATGTGTGAGGCCCTAGGTTCGATCCCTAGCACCCCAAAAGAATAAATAAAAATAAAAATAATATAAAAAATAGGGGGAAGAAGAAATATTTACTAAGCAAGACTTATAATGAATCTTGCTTTGTATATAAAAGGAATATCTTGAAAGTTGGGTAGCAGTGGGAGGTAGCAGAGGTAGAAAGGCAAGTGAGATGGTTGTGTGGGTTCTACATTAAACAAGGGCATTAAGCTAAAGCAGTAATGGGACTGACATCAAACTGATCAAGTCAAGCCATTTTTATCAAGCCATGTACCCTGGCATAATGTTGTGTTAGTCCAGTGCTATAGTTTGGATCTTGAACGACACCCCAAAGGGGGTCTTCTAATTACTGTGAAGATACACTGCATTCATAAAGCCTTGCACAGTTGGACTGCATCCACCCAGAAGGGCCACCATTTTTTGTAAGCAAAGACACCCTGTGGACTAGTAACAGCAGTGAAGATTAGGAAGAGGCACACCTACCACATGTTGCATAGTTGGAGGCCTAAATAGAGGCAGGAAGATCACTGAGCAAGAAGAAATCCAGGAAAGAAACAATGGTGCCTAGAGCAAGGTAATGGCAATGGAAATATGATTGATGGACCTGCTGATGAACTGGACATCAGAGGTGCTGGAAAGAGAAGGGAGAGTGAGAGGGGACCTCAGATCTCTTGCTGAAGCATCAGATGACTATTACCATTTACTAAGATGGAGAAGATGGGGGGTGATGTCCAGAACAGCAAGGAAGAAATTTGAGTTCTGTTTTGAGGGGCTCATATAGGTGCTTCTTGAGGATTTCCTATTTTATATATCTTTGGAGCCCCATAAAGCAGCCATGACACAGCTCATCCTTTTATGTGCACAAAGCCTAAAAGAAACAAAAGAAGCTGGGCTGGTAGTTTAGACAAGTCATTCAATATCTCTGGGCCCTTTGCCAAAGGAATTAGGTACTCATTACTTCCAAAGTCCTTTCTTGCCATAAACCACTACTGTTAATTGACATTTCCCTTTGCTCATTTTTATGATATTCTCTGTGCAAGATGCACAAGTCAGGGTGGTACTGACAGTAGTAAACTAATGCAGATTCTCTAAGGTTAAAAACAACATCAACAGCACACAAAAAGAAGCCTCAAGCTGCTACCTAACATTTTGCAAAATGGTGTCTTAAAGATAGATACTTGAAAAACTTGATCTATTTTCATGCCTGTATTTCCAGTAAAAGTCTACTTTTCTACCATGTATTTAGGTCCTGGGGATATCAGTAGATCACAGGTTGTTCTGTTAACAGCTCTCCTAGATAACCATTAGCCTCCAATTTTACTTTGCAAAATTGGAAGGAAAGTCATTTTTCCATAAGCCAATTTCATGAAACAAAAAACAAAGCCTCAGTTCTTGACTCAAAGCCGAAAAGCTGTAATGGTCCCATAAATGATTAAAACAGCAGCTGGTAATGTCTTGGAAACAGATTGATCAGTTGGAATGCCTTAAAATCTGTTTAGGTTCTGCAAGCCTTTGAGCAATTGAACTAATTCTGATGTGAGACTGAGTAAGAGTGGGTATTTAGAACCCAAAGATGTCAAGATAATTATGAAAACCTTGGCAGAGACTCTCTCTCTAGGGCAACTCTAAGCCTAGCGTATTTTAATACCCCAAAGTACGGTATAAATTTTGGAAGGTTTTCTAAATATGGAAGCTCATAGTGGCCCGTGTTTAATTGACCAGGAGGCTTGAAGTCAAATATCCTAGTGTTGTCATTTACCCAGAGAAAATGGATTTTGCATATCCAATAAGGTATCAGAGACAGTGGTGAATGAGACAGAGTTCTGTCCTCATTAAGCCTATGTCCTAGTGTAAGGAAACAGACAATAACCTAGTAAATGGAAAATGTATATAAATTTACATGGCAATAAAAGCCATGTTGGAAATAAAGGTGAGGTGATGAGATACTATTTTAAATTGAAACGTCAAGAAAGGCCTCTCCAACGAGAGAACGTTTGAGTAGAGACTTCAGTGGTAAGAGGGAAGGCACCAACAATGTAAATACCTTGGGGAAGATTCTGCCCAGCAGAGGAGACAGTACACAGAAAGGCCTTGAAATGAGAATAGGATTGGCAGAGTTGAAGAACAGCGTGAAGACATACAAGTCTGGAGTCTGGTGAATAAGAATAGTGGAAGTAAGAAAGGTGGATCTAGATATAGTATTGCCTTCTAGATGGTAAGGAATGGGGTTTAATTCTCAGGGAACTCAATGGAGGATTTTAAGTAGAGTTTTAAACAATAGTATTATCAAACTAATATTTTTAAGAACATCCCTATAATGACTACATGGAAAATGAACTGGAGGCGGGGGGAGTATAAGCACATGAAGGAAGACAAAACAGGAGGTTATTGCAGCTGCCCAGGCAAAAGAAAATGGCAAGCTCAGACGAGGATGGAAGTGCTGTCAGAAATGGATCAAGTTGAGAAAACATTTGAAGGAGGAGCTGATAGAACTTATTGGTGAATTAGATTTGAGGAATAAGGAAAAAAGAGAAATAAAAATGATAAAATGACACTTAAATTCTTGCCTTAAACATTGGGTGAATTGGTCTTAGATGAAAGAAAGAAATGAATCTTAAATGAGGAACAGATTTGAAGGGAGTGGAGGGAGAATTCAGAATTTAGATTTGGATTTGATTCCCGTTGGACTTCTAAGTGGTGTTATCTAATTGGTTGTGAAAGCTCCTGAGTTACCCAGAGAAGTCTGAGGGCCAAACCCCGAGACTCTTCTGCCTTCAGCATGTATAGAAGAGTATCATTAAAGTAAGAGAAAATCAGGGAAGAGGTTCAGGGGGAAAAGAGTACCAAGATGGTAAGAAGAAGACTAATTGACCATTATCTTTGACAAGATAAAGATCACAGCTGTACTTGACAACAGATCTTTCCTTTGAGTGGTAGAGGAAGTAGCACTGAAGTGGATGCATGAGATATAGATGAGTCTTTGAAGTTTCCTGTAGAGAACTAAAGGGAAATCAGGTGCTAGCTTGAAGAGGATGAGTTTTCATTGGGATTTTGTTCCTAAAATGGCAGTGATACCATTATTATCCTGTTGAGAATGGTCTAGAGGAAAAATTGAGATGCAAAAGAAGAGAGCAGAAATATTTTCAAGAGTCCTTGAGTAAGTGATAGAAGATAGTATCTAGGGCACAAATGGAGGGCGGGCTGGCTAATCATTGATTAGGGAAGAGAGTGTTCTTCCATTGAAATGCTAGGGAATACAGTCTAATGGGACTGGATGAAGTGAGTTTGTAAAGAATGTGATAAGTAGATGGTGTAGATCTCACAAAACTGCTTTTGTCTTTCAGTGAAATATGAAGAAAGGGCATCAGACAATGAGAAAGGAAGAGGAAGTGGTGTTGAAATTTTAAATAGAGAAAGAGAAGGCAAATTTTGGGGTAGGATTACTGGGAAGTATTCAAGAGGTTTATGCTCATTAATCCGAGTTTAATCCTTGTTCCAAACAGATGTCAGCATTGAATAAAGAACATGGAACTGAGAAAATGTGAGGAAGGTGTATAGAGGCCAGCTATTTAACCTTGCATGTTATTCAGTTTTCAGATTTTCATTTTCTTTATCTGCAAAATCTGGACTATATTCCCTTATAGGCAAGATGATTATGCATATCAAATCTGACAACATACTGAATAGGATATTTTTTCTTTTAAGAAACTTGCCATCAGTCTTCTTCAACCTGTTAATATTTGGATAAACAGCTAAGGGAACCAGTTATTTCCTGAGACTTTTTGTCACTGTGACCAAAAGACCTGACAATAACAACTTACATGAGGAAAAATTTATCATGATTTCAGAGGTTCAGTTCATGGTCAGCTAACTTTATGGCCCTGAGTCCAAGGTGAGGCAGAACATCATGGCTGCAGGGCATGGTGGAGGAAAGTAACTCAGGACATGGCGACCAAGAAGCAGAGAATTCTGTTCACCAGAGACAAAATAGAAACCTCAAAGGCACACTCCCAGTGACCTACTTCCTGCAGCCATACCCTGCCTGCCTACAGTTACCACCCAGTTAATCCATATCAGTGGATTAATCCACTGATTAGCTTACAACCCTCATAATTTAATCATTTCACCACTGAATATTTCTGCTTTGTTTTTCACACAGGCTTTCAGGGGATACCTCATATCCAATCCATAATAGGACCATTTGTCAAAAAAAATCAGACTCGTTGCCTAATGTGATGATTATATGCGTGGTCCACAATAAACTATGAAACTTTGATATCTGTAGGAAAGGAATATCGTGTGGCTCTCTGACTAAACTGGATATAACCAATAGGGCACTTAGAGACTCAAGAAGTGGAGCCTGAAATTACTAAAGATGGAGGGCTGAGATGGTATTAAAAATAAGAGTAGAGTTGAAACAGCTAGGGGATCAAGGAGAAAGTGGGAGCAGGAAAGGAGTAGAAGGGCCAGGAGTGGTGGAAAGTGGTTGTGTACTAATTGATGTAGGCCACACCTAGAGTTCAGTGTTCCTGTTTCTGGTTAAGATGGGTCCTTTGACAGACTTTCATTACCACCAGTCAAGTGCCAAGCCTTACACCTGGCTGTCCAATTTATGAAGTTTACTTTGACAGAAGAAATAGTGTGAGAACATGGGCCATGTGAGAGGCATGGGCTTGGGGGTTCTATGATCTCCCAGATGTAGGGAAGAAGGAATTGGATTAATGAAATATTGAAATATTGCTGCTAAATCTTGTTTCTCTAAATTTTCTCTTCCCCAAACTCAACCTCTCCTTTAGTCAAGCAAGTTGCTGATTCAGGCTGAATTTGCATTTAGCAAATATTGAATAAATAAAAATAAGGAAACACTAATACGCTTGAGGAACGTGGATACAGGTATTTTTAGGTAAGCATCGGTACAACTTGCCCTATAAAATTAGTACCCTATAGGTGAATCCACATTTCCTTTAGTTAAGGCAGAATAGAGGGCAGTGAAGGTGAGCTGGAAAGAATTAAACCACTTGTGACACAAATCCTTGTAGACATACTTCCTTTTTTAACCACCTCAAATCTTTTTTGGAAAAAGCAAGGCTATAAATAAATAATCATAGTTCTCTTGGCTGAGCTTCTAGTGATTGGGCATTCAGGTTCACTGGCTACACACTGAGCAGCTTCTGGTCACCAGCATTGTTGTAACATCCCCTTCAAGTGCACAAAGGACGGGCTTCATTATTTTTCAAAAGCCCAAGGACTCACTGCCAGGGATCACACTCCACCTCTTGTCTTCTTCATTCTCGGGCTTTCCTACTGAGAAACTTTCAATGAGCTAAAGAGAATACACCACTCACCTTCCTTTTGGACCATTTATTCATTCAGTGTCTAACTGTAAGCATGAGATAGCATTACTGGAAAACACAGAACCATAATGGGAAATGTATTCTATTATTCATGGTATCACTCCCTCCTACCCTAAATCTGCTCTTTTCCCACTAGGTCCATATTCCCTGCCTTGGCTCAAGCACAAAACTCACTATCCCTTTTATCCTGAACTCATTGCTCAGGAAATCCTATCAGTTCTACTTCTCTAGCATTTGCTAGATCTAAACCCTCTTTTATACCTCAGTTCAGGATCTCAGCAGTCTCACTTTGGTTTCTTGACTAGCCTCTTTTCTTCCCTCTTTAATCATGTTTCAGTGTTTTCTCTTTGCACCCCAGGTGATCTTTCTAAACCACAGTTATCACTCCCCTCTTTAGAATTCACACAACTACTTCCAGTTGCCCCAGATATAAAGCCACACCCTGAAACCCATCTGCAAGGTCCTCCTTATTGGACTCTTTCCTCACTTACTGCCTGCATTTCAGGCCTTTACACCTGTCCACCTTCTGTTTTCCCTATGCCCCAACCACACAGCACTACTTTCAGTGCAGATAACAAGTGTTGTCAAGGGAGTGAATGAATGCCTTCCTCTGAAGAGAATGGGTTTCCAGGCCAGGAGAATGCTGCTTCCTTTTAAAACAATTCCAGTTGTCCTGCACCAGAGCATTAAAGCCTACCATCCCCCATCAGCTGTGCCTAAGGGGGTAGGTATTTATCTCTGTCTCTCTTCCTGTTGGACCCAAAAGTGATGGAAGCCATTTTGGTCTAAATGTCAGCTGTCACGAATGGGAAGTTTGAGTGCACAGCTAGAGCCGGCTCTGGCAGAGTGATATTTTTTCTCTGAAGATTGCTTTATTCAAATCACAAATCTCATTTAGAGAATTATTTTGCTGCCAACACCAGCCTCAACAGCTGATAATGCCACAGTGGTCATTCTTTGTACAGATTAAACACAGTATACTAATCCATTAAAAATAGCATTGAATTTAAATCTGTAATAATTATCCAAGACAATTGTGTGAGTTACCTAGTAATTATTCTGGAGTGAATTGTTCAATCTAAGTGAATAGGTGTGGTTTAGGTATGCCTTAATCGTCTCACATCTAATTATAAATAGGTCTATTTGTAAGTACCATGTGTTTCCTTTCTAAAAATAAGTCTCATATGGCTATATATTTCCAATGCACTGTGCTGTGACACAGCATGAATGGAAAATTCACACTGGTGCCAATACTCTTAGAGGACTTTGATTTATTCGATAAGTACTTACTGCGTACCTATAAGTGCCAGCACAATTTCAGCTGGTGAGGATACAATGAACAAATGAATCAATAGGGTGTATGTTATTAATTCACAGTTGTATAGGGGTTTGCAAAGCACTTTTATATACATAACTACTTTTGATTTCCACAATACTGGCATGAAAGTAGATAGTGCAAGAATGATTGCAGTCCTCTTAAGATTAAGAATACCTACAGTCAGGGTGTCCTAATAACTGTAAATGGCAGATCTAGGATCAGAATTCAGGTCTCCAGTGGCCATCCCTCCTTGAGCCAGAAAGCCTAGTGCACTGGACCCTGGGAGTGAAGACAGCTGAAAGCACCTACCACAGGGTGACACACTGCTCTTCTGTTTCCCTTTCTTTATGCTTCTTATGACTTTGTGCTTCTTCCTCTGCTCCTATCGTGTATCTTTTTCTATACTAATCTTTACATATCCAGATAGCATCTTCAAATGACTTTCCAATGAAGTTCTATTGCCTGTATCTTCTCCAATATATTTCTTACTTGTTACCTAAACTCATGTATTTCATGAAACATCCTGGAGTAAAAATTAGTGGATGTGGAATTTTATTTATAATATTTTGGACAAAGGATACTGTTATACAGAAGAAATAAAACTTTCAATCTTTATTTTTAAATTTTATTTTCTTAACATATGTGAAGAGGAGAGTATAATTCCTTATCCCTGTTCAATATGTCCCTTCCTGGTCCCTTTCATTTTCTTACCACTTGGTTTGGTTTGAAACCAAACCAAGCATCTTTCTGGAAGATGCCTGCTTCCTGAAACTGTAGCACTGTCTGTGAGGGGCAAATGATGTGAATGGGTCATAGGTCAAAAACAGAAAGAAGTACTGGGAAATGTACCCCTGGCAGGAGAACTCATGCTTATGGGACAGACCTGCTCTCCTATATGTTGTAAAGACCTGTGAGATTTCAGCAGGATGGTGGTGAGAGTAGCAGTAACTTGAAGCTAGACCAAGAGTTTCCAGTCCAAGGGCAACATCTCTTGGTGTGAAAAAATCATCTAGAGCAGCGGCCCTAAATTAAACAATAAAATCCCTGAATGGAAGGCTTGTTAAAGTAGATCACTGGACCCCACCCCCTGAGTTTCTGATTCAGTGACTCTAATGCTGCCAGTTTGGAGATCTTGCTTTGAAAACTACCAATTTAAATGCTTCAACTGTCAATTAGGAAAAGCATAGAACCAGAAGACAATATGCATCAGGTCCGTTCTCTTTCTTGGTCTTTCTATTCTTTTCCTATTCCTTCTCCTTTTCCCTTCCCCAGAATCCTTTTATTCAGTTGTCACAGCTGCCTCTCAAAGCCTGAAATGCTGTCATGGAGTCTTCCATCTAAATCAAATCAGAGTGACAAGGGGCTGAAGGAGGAGCCCAGACTAAAAATGTTCCAGTGCCTAAGAGCCCGTCTGAGGTCAGCCATGAGGTGGATGTCAGTGCCATCTGCATTTATGGATCCCCACCTTGCGCAGCCCACGTTGGGAGAAGAGGCTGCATGAGTCGTGGTCACAAATAAACAATTGATGGGTATTCACCCTTGTCCTTCTTTTGCTCTAAGAACAGCAATAGGAATAGCCCTTGGGGAATGTCTAAATGTTTGAATTGATATGTAGTAAAAAAAAAAAAAAAAAAAGAAATATATTGGTATCATATACTTGGTTATTTTTAATAGAAAAAAGTAATGCGCTAGTTTGTGTATAATCAGCAACATTTATGAACACTTGAGAGTGTTTTGTGTGTGAAACACATTTATTCTCACAGCAACTGAGTTAGATATTATCCTCTTTTTGTAAATGAAAAAACAGGCTTAAGCTTAAATAATTTGCCCACGGTCACACAAGCTGTAAGACACAAATGCAGGATTTGGACAAGGCAATCTAGTTCCAGATCCTGGGCTTGCTTTTAATCACTGTGCCAGACTGGTATATATGGTTATTCCTTGAGTAGGTCTTCATGCACCTTAACCAAATGGCCCCTAACTTTGAACCAAATAGACCACTGAGAAAGTTACCCAGAGGACACAGCCCTCAACAATACTGCCTATATTAGTCAGGGTTCTCTAGTAGAGGAACAGAATCAATAGAAGAATGGATTGTCTACAATGGCTGTCTGCAGGCTGGAGTGCTGGAGGAACCAGTAGCTATGCAGTCCAAGAGGGATCAATGGTGCTTCCTCAGTCTAAGACCAAAGGCTTCTGGAAACTCCCTGGAGAATCACCAGTACAGGCTGCTTTAGAAGAGTGAAGGAGCCAGACTATAATGTCCTCGGGCATTCACAGCAGCAATCAAGAACATCCAAGAAGAATCGAGCTTGCATCTACTGCTACTTCCTTGTTCTTTCAACTTTTATTCCATCCAAGCCACCATCCCATTGGACAGTGCTGCCTACACTTAGGGAGGGTCTCCACATCAATTCGCTATCCCACATGCCAGTCATTCCTACACACTCAGAAGCCTCTTAATCTTAGACATCTTTTAATCCAATCAAGTTGACAATTCAAATTATCCATTAACACTGCCCTTACCTCAGACACCGGCCTAAAGTTGAGGGGTTCCTAGGGCCATCTTCCCTTTGGGCCAGCTGGTGAATAATCTGGGGAGGCCCAATGGATTCCCTCAGATTCAGTACCTCACTAGAACAACTCATAGAACTCAGGAAAGTACTATAGTTATTACAGTTTTCTTGTATCAAAAGCACAAAAAAATTAGAATCTGCCAAAGGAAGGGGCAGATTGGCAAAGCCCAGGAAAATTTCAAATATTAAGCTTCTGTCATTCTCATGGACATGCTAGCCTCAGTATGGAAGTATAACACTTCAGAGTATTCCTAACCAGGGTGGCTCACCTGAACCTCTATGTCTGGAATTCTTATTGGTGTCTCTCTCTGGCTCACTGGTTTGAATCACTGGCATCATGGTTAACTTGGTCTCCAGCCATTCCTTGCCCTGGAAGTAGGGCTGATATTACTATGGTGCAAAGACCCAACCCTAATGACACACTTGATCTCTTTAGTGGGGCCAGCCCCTATCTGGAAACACCTCAGCACGAACCATCAGGTGTGGTCCAGGGGCCCACCCTGAATACCAAGACATTTGAGTTACCCCACGGTTTAGAGGTTACTTCCCAGGAACTCCAGACAAAGACCAGCTCAGCTGTTACACAAAAGCACAGCACAAGGAGGTGGCTGAACAGAAATGCCTGTTCAGATGTGAATTTTGTGACATCATTTAGGTCAACAGCTCTGTTTCTCTGCCAGGCAATAGTGTCCCTGTCACAGGCAGGGGAAGAACTCTCCTGAAATTTCTGCACATAATAAAGCTCTAAGCAGGAAAAGTAGCATTGGAGGAAAAGTGTTCAAGTTAGCAGAAAACCAGAGATCTCTGCATGGTGGAGGCTTCTGGTAAGCACACTGTGGCGGTCATTCCAATGAGCTCTCAGGCAGATGAACCACAGGGAGGGAGTCATGGTGAGGGAGCCAGTATCTGCTGTGTGAATTGAGAGCCACTGGACTCTGCCTTGTGAAGCTTTTGTACACCAACATGTAAATTACAGTGCTTGTGAATGGGTGTTGGTTCACATGTAAATGAGAAAATGCTTCAGTTAACCAAGTCTCTGAAAAGAATAGAGATCTAGGAACCAAAGACTGGGCTGAGGTACTTACAAATAATGGGAAAGGAGAGGGAGCTGTTCTAATTCCAAGGGACTTCTAGAATGAAAAATAACGAGGGGGGGGAGGGGCAGGGTAAAACATCAGAAGAAGCAATCTTCCATGAAAATCCGCCTGTGCGCCATTAATGCGTGTCTTTCCAAATAAGAGCAAGCAAATGAGAAAAGAGCAAAGCAGTCTAAATAAAGGCTGGGGTGAGCTCTGAGGGAAGCATGCTATGCATGGATGGAGGCTTTTATTTTAAAGGGCTGGCTGTTGTAGAAATATGCACATTATACACTTGTGTTTATGACTCACTCAAAACATAGGATTTCCTATTATGCTCAGGCCCTCTTTTCTCTGAAGTTGAAGCCCCTCAGCACTGATGAGTTTAATCAATTTCCAGTATGAAGCAGGAAGAGGTGAAGGAATGCTTAATTTGTCTAACCTCCTTCATTCTTCACTACTCCCTGCAGGTCTGGCAGAGATGGGGCTCAGTGATAGCTGTGGCAGCTCTTAAACTGTTGAACCCCTACCCCTGATGGACAGTAACAATGTACAGCAAGGATGTTTTCCTTTTTCTGTGTGTGTGTGTGTGTGTGTGTGGAGAGAGAGAGAGAGAGAAAAAATAATGGTTTATAATCAGATGCAGCAACCTGCTCTGATTTTCACGTGGCAGCCCTAGGTGACAAATGTGCACAGATGCTGAGGAACACTTGCATGTCCTAGCACAGTAGCCTTTGTTGTGAACTCAGTGGCTTCAGATATAAAGAAAGCAACAACCAGTGTATCTGGAGACCTCACTATGGGCTGTGAGGTTGATTTCTCCTGTCCTGTCTGAGTTCTTTTCATAGGTGTGTCTCCATCAGTCAGAAGTAAAACTAGCTCTTGGCAGGAAGGGAAATACTTCCCTGGGAGGAACAGGTCTCAATTTGGAAGGAAAGCTGTAAAGCAAGTTCCTGTTTAAGATAGCCTGATCTGATGCTAGGAAGCCAGGGAGTAGAGAGAAACAGGGCTTCTGGATCTGCTCAGACCTAGAGGCACACCTTGGCAAGTTACTTTACTGCTGAGCCTCTGCTTATCTGTCTATAAAATTGGGATGATCATGATGTTACCTCCCAAGGTTGTTTGAGGATTATTGGAACATTTTTGTAGCTCCCAAGAACCTATCGAAGATCAAGTGCATGTTTCTAATGCAAAATTTAAGCAAGCAGATGATGTCATCAACTTTGAGTTGATGCCTAATTTAACTTCTGGGATGTCAGAAGACCTGTGTCTTTGGAATCCTAGGGCCTAATAGGAATTATTTCTTTGTTACTAGCAATGTGCCACTTGGTTCCTCTACCCTGATGCCTACTAAGCAGAAAGCCAGGCCAGTTCTGTGGGTGTGTGGAGTGGGTAGAGCAGTCACATCCATGGAGATTGTGCCCACCCAAGCCATTGCTTTCTGTGCCCAGGTCTGGGATGCCTGAGGGGGCACCTTTGATCCACTAGCTGAATACACTGCCTGAGAAATGGCAGGGGAGCAGCTACATGGTGCTGAATGAACCAAAGGGTATGTTTGCTGATCTGTGAAATGCCAGCCTCTCTCTTCTTTCCTTCCCTTTAGCAGGAGAGAATGGACCTTTGAAGGGGTGGGTTACAACCCACCCCTGGTTTGCTTTGTTGATGAGTGCAGCTTATCCAAACTCAGATGATTGTTCTGACAGCCTTGAAATAGTTTTTCAGTTTAACTCTTTAGTCTCCATCATTCAAGTCTGCTGGCAATTATTTTAACTAATAATACCACCTCAACATTTGGAAAGTAGATTACTGTTTATCAGTAGATTTCTCCTAGTGAGCTTACACTTCAAAAGTAAACATGGTGAAATGCCACATGTTCCATTATGGAGCTGGCCTCAGCTTTTCAAATTGCATACACATGCATACCAGTACATCAAGTTTCCCCCATTTCTTCCTATCTTTCCTTCCTTCCTTTCTCCCTCCCTCCCCTTGCACCCTTCCTTGTTTCCTTTTTTCTTTTCTTCTACCTTCACTCCTCCTTCTCCTCTTTCATTCTTTCCTTTCCACTCTTAAGCACTTGTTATTTAAATTTTCCACTAGGATATTTAGAGATCAGATTGTGTATCTAGCATGGTTCAGTACCTATATAACATAGAATGAGACTTAGCAGGGTCGAATCTTGGCTTCACCATTTATTGCTATAAGATCCCGGGCAAATTATTGAACTTCCCTAATTCTGAGTTGTGTCATCCATGAAATGTAAATAATAAAGCTGGCCCCATCGGATCTTTGTGAGTTTTAGGTAATGCTTGAAGCACAGTGCTGGGCACACAGCAAATGCTTCATAAATCTTATATATTTTCTTTATTTGTATGGAGAGAATTTGATAAGTTTTACTAACAGTATCCTTGTGGTTTGTGATTTATTTCTCCATTTTAGCAACTACAGAAATTGCATCATAACCAAATAAGTAGAAAGGGAGAAATAAGGTGGTGCATAGGATGACTCTTTTAAAGAAATAAAGAACTGAAAATAAATAGAATGCATTCATGAGTCTCAATATTGCTTCCGAAGGCAGGATCTGAAGCTTTGGACCAGTGTCATCCAACCCCTAGTGATCTCCTGCCATTTGACTTAGCATTGTCCTTCATGTTAAAAAGGCCCTTGAGGCAAAATCTACTTGTTCTCTCCTCTATAAACCCTATGGAATAACTTTTCGCCTCTAAGGTTAGCCTTTCTAGCCCCTGCTGTGGCCATGATGCTCAAAGCATCCTTGTCCCATATCTGGGCCTTCTTGCTCTGCCCCTTCTGAGCTCCTTCCATTCCACCCTCCAGAGTTGCTTCTTTACTCCCCTAACTATACAAGATAGATCTCAAAGCCAGCCCTGTATTTCTCCTGGCTTTCTCCTGAAGACTGTTTTCTTTATAGTCTTGTCAAACAGTAGCTGAGTACCACCTGCCATCTGTTGTTCCTTAGGGAAAACAGTAAGTCTATTGGTTGGCTTCTTTGCATCCAACTATGACCCCACCCTTTCTCCTTGCACACACCATTCACTGATACTTCTTGCTTGTCTACTGTCCAGTCTGCTCATTCACTAAAGGCTTTTGTAACTGGGTCGCAACCTCAGTCTTCATCTCAAGTAAGGCTGTAATGTGTGGGTTCAGTGTCCCCATGAGAGTTCAAGACCTTAAGCCTCAGTTCCTTCACCCATCTATCACCTCTTCCTTGACCTCTGTACTCCATCTCATACCCCTACTCTGTATCTACTCCTGGAAGTTATCATACCTCCAAAATAATCTGGGCATTTTACATCCTATCTGACACCTGTCTTATTCTCTTTGCTTGCTCCACCACGCATACCATGACCATGTGTTTCTTTGACATGCTTTCTACTTTATCATTCCCTCCTTAACCTCTTTATGTATTGCTCAAACATCTTTTAATAATGTCGGTACCTATCTTAGATTCCAAGAATTACTTTCTAATAGGACTGTATTAGTCAGCTTTTTGTCATTGTGACACAAATAACTGACAAAAACAAGTAGAAGAGGAAAAGTTTATTTTTAACTCAAAGTTTCAGAGGTTCAGTCCATGGTCGACTGACTGTATTGCTTTGGGTACAAGTGTGAGGCACAGCATCATGGCAGAAGGGTGTGGCGGAGGGAAAGTGTTCTGTTCATGGTAACCAGGAAGCAGAGAAAGAAGGGAGAAAGGGATACAGGGAAGATGAACCTTTCTATGGCATGCTCCCAGTGACCCACCGCCTCTAGCCCTGCCTCACCTGCCTACAGTTATTACGCTGTTAGTCTATTAAAACTAGGATAGACTGATGAGGTTACAGCTCTCATAATCTAATCATTTCTCCTTTGAGCACTCCTGCATTAACACAGGAGCTTTTGGGGAACACCTCATATCCAAATCATAACAAGGACTGTTACCAATACTCACTTCCTTCTTTCACTGTGTTTTCACCACATCCATTAGATAAAACATGAATTTTTATTCACACTTTCATGCTTAATATATGCCTATTCCTGGCCAGGGGAGCACCGATAAGGGAGAAAAAATTATACGTCAAAGTGTTTATATGACAACATATTCATGGTCACCAACCTCAGAGATGTCTCAGCACTACCTGGCAGACTCGTCTGCTCTTTGCTAGTCAGCTCTTTCTCTCACACTTCACAAAACATATTTTAAGTTGTCACCACTCTCCCCAATCACCCCTTTATCTCTGCCTTCCAGTACTTTATAGACAAATTAGCAGTCGTTAGAAGGCAATATCAAGCTTGCAACTAAGTGTAATATTAATGAGTGTGAAAACCTACGACTCAATCCCCATTAGCTTCTATTAGGGTAGAAGAACAGAACCTCTTGATAACTAATAACGACCCACCTAAGTGTTGTACCTTATCCCCACTTTTTCCTCTGGAGACTTAAACTCTCAATTCTTCTCTTATGTAGTTCAGTATCTTTCTTTCAACAAGAACTCTTCAACTGCAGCAGAAATCTTGATTCCTCTTCCCACATCAACCCAATGATGCTTTCTCACTTTCCTAATGGCATCACCATCCAGCCAATTGCTCGTGGAAAAATCCGCAAAGACAGCACTTTTTCTCTTATCTTTCACTGCCATGCAGTCTGTCAGCTAGTTCTGTTGGCTCTACACCCACTGGTAAGCTAAATCTGATCGTGCCTCACAATTGCACTGCTGTGGCTCTGTTACCAAGTAGTACAGCAGTAGCTGCCTAATTATTGTTAATTTTTTTTAACCTCTTCATTCCTACTCTACAAAGGGTCAACTTGTTTTAAAGTTTAAATATGATCATTCCACTCTCTCTGAACTCTATAATACATTCCTATCATGATTAGAATAAAATTCAAACTTCTTTCTTTGGCCATTTGGCTTTGCTTAACTCTCAGATTTTATTTTCTACCACTTCCTCTCACTTACCACACTCGCTGCTTATCATTCAGCTCTAGAGGCACACCAGGTTGTGTATTTTGCCTCAACATTTCCTCTGTTTTGAATGCTCTTAGGCTTCAAATTATTTTATGACTGGCTTTGCTAGTCAGATTTCAGTCACTATAACAAAATAATTGAGATAATTATAAAGAGAAAACAGTTATTTTCACTCACTTTTAGAAGAAGCAAAGAAGAGGAAGAAGAGGGCAGAACCATAATCCCCTTCAAGCCTATGCCCTCAGTGACTAAAGATCCCACCACTTCCCAATAGTGCCACCCTGACGACCAAGCCTTTAACACATAGGCCTTTGGGGGGCATTCAGCATCTAAACTAGATGGGTCACTTCTCATCATTTTAACATTTGTGAAAATGTTCACTCCTCACAGAGGCCTTTTGTAACCACTACATATACATAAATGACGTTCCACCTTCCAACATCTTTTTATAATTTTCTTCCCAGCATTTATTATTAGCCAAAATTAATGTTATTATTTTTTATCATTCATTTCTGTTTTCCCCAAATGACAGCAAGCTCAGTGAGAATGGAAATCTAGCTTGTTTTGTGTGTTGCTATTCTCTGAAGCTCAGAACAATGCCTGATACACAGGAGATGGTCAAGAAATGTTTTTTATGTGAATGAATGGATGGAAAAAAACATGGACCTTTCCTACAGATACTTAAAGCTATTTAGGTTTATACCCTCTAAAAGGAAAAATAAAGCAAACAAAAACAGCTCCCCTCTTGCCTCACATCAGTTACTGCTATATTTTTTCTTCTTGATCTCACATTCTGCACGCGCACCTTCCAAACTCCTCTCTCCCATTGCCCTGTAAACTGCATATGTACTCAATACCATCTTGGAAGAGAAATGGCGAGCACATGCAAATATTTACTTTTTTTTGGTTATTTGTCCCCCAAATGGAATGCTGGAAGATATATATATGTATATATATAAATAAAAGGAAATATGTTTTTCATTGCACAACAAAGCTAAAAATATTAATCCAACCTATCAGTGGATTGATTCTTTTCTCTAAGATGATATTTTAGTTGGAACTTAGATATAAGAAGAACAAGAGATTGGACAATTTTTCTGCATATAAAAAGTCTTTCATGATAATCTTAGCAACATTTGGACTTGCTTATAAGTTAGACACAGGCACCTACACACACATAGGCAGAGTGTATGTGTATGTTTGTGGGTGTGTATGTATACACATCTGTGTGTGTGATCAGAATCATCTGTGCAGGACCACAGTGTGGATGGTATAGGGATCATGGAAGGATTTTAGACATTTTCAAGGTCAAACAAATCTCTCAACTTTCCCTAAAACTCCAACAAATTCTCCCTTCCAAGAATCTTACCAATAGGAGATCATTGTTGGTCCTCAGTTCCACATGACTGTAGTACAGTGAGAACATTAGATCTGACTCTGAAGTACCATGCTGGGTTGAAATGCTTTCTCCGTCATTCTAGACAGAATGAGCAGGGTAAAATTGTGGAGTATAAGCCAATTAATTATTAGGAGAATGATAATCTATGCCCAGTGTATGTTGTAATTCTATGCCACTCAAATATTTGATTCACAAAAAATTTTGCTGCTACCAAATAACAAAGAATTTATCATTTTGTGAGGCTGATTCTATAAGTCTCTGAAAATTGGCATTTAGCTGTACAAGTGTCCTGGTTTTATAACTTTTCTATGATTAAAGTACCAAGGGAGATTTTTGTCATTGTCAGGACATCATTGGGATGATTGTGGTCACCACACTGGTTCCACTACCTCTGCTGCTTCTGGGTAAATTTCCTTAAGAATCTGAAGAAGTCACTGTGGATTTTAAGTGGTGATTTGTCCCTATTTTAGGCCCTGGGACAATCCACCTGTCTATCCATTGGTAGGAAAGGTCAGAAATCTCTTTAAGAAGCAAGCATGCTCAAAGATGTTAGAAGTACTTAGGAGGTCTTTGTTTGCAGATACTTTTTAATGTAGCTTGGATGTATGATTATATGAAAGGAAATTACTTGAAAATCTTTTCTCAAGAACACTTGTTTCCCTGAAATGCCTTATCTGTTTTTACGTCATGTTATTACTAACAGTGGGTTGGGGAATTGTTTGGGGCCCATTTTTACCATGTTTTATCCATGCTGAAAACTATGAATCAACTACTACCCATTAAATTTCTTTTCCTTATCAAACTGTAGAAGGAGAAATGAGTTTAGCTGCTTATGTTACAGTGACATTTTATGGGTATATTATTTTCTCACACTGGGGAAAATTAAACTTCTCATAAGATTAAATTGCAGTACTTATTGCTTTTCTTTGTTTTGAATCATTTTAAAGTCCTCTGTGCCTGTGTTCCTTTGAAAGCATTTCTGCTGGGTAAATTATAACAGCTTCAAGTAAAAAAAAATTGAGAACACACAGTGGAAGTTAATGAAGAAAAATGTCCAAGAAACAGATTAATTTAAAATGGAACCTCACATGTAAGAACAACTTCCTCATTATTAGGGAATCATAGTAGAGGAGAGATGAGATTCAGAGGAGGACAAAAAGAAAACATAAGTCCAAACTTTATAATAAAATCTGAACATTTGAAGTAATTGGATTTAAGAGGCACACCTATTCAGAGATGAAATGGGTGAGGCAAACAGATGTGGAGCATATGGAGAAATTTAATTCTCCAAAGCTTTATCATTTGGGTTGGTTCATTGACTACAATCCCAGTGGCCAGTATAGGAGTGACTGTGGGAAATATAACTTAAAATTTCAAAAGTATGGGCTGATACTTCTAGGAGTTTTTCCTTTGCCTTTATCCTTCTCCATGCCAGTGGCACAGTTCTGTTAAGCTCATGCACAGATCTAGCTGGATAGCTATCTGAAAAAGAAAGCACCATATTCTATATAGACAATGCTCAAATTCAGCTACTGGTGTATATGAAGGTTATATTGTGGTTTTAACACCTAACATTTAGAAGGTCAGAACTTGGAGAACCTACAAATCTTGGTGGAAGAGATAAATATCTTGGAAGACAGGAGTGTGTGGTAGAAAGAGGAGTGATTCTAAATTACCTTGCCTTTATGTTAAAATGGCTCCCATAAAGTTAAAAGAAAACTAGAAACTCAGATACAGTAGATATTCAGTACTTTATTGAATGAACGAAGGCAGTAATACTGAGGCATAAAAACTAAATTTTGAGACATAACAATATATACTTTTATATGTCCACATGAGGAAATTTATAAAAGATCAGGAAGTTTTGGAGGAAAATGCACACATGCGCATGCGCGCACACACACAAACCCCGAACCCAGAAGTCTCTATAAGAAACACTGAGGGACTGATAGATCCATCCTCTCACCTTCTGACAAGGTAACTCAGGAACCATGCTAGGCATACTAGGATCTGGCTGCTTTAAAGGCACACAGGAAAGGAGATCCCATTTAATCTGCTTACTGACCCAGTCCAGGCCATTAATAGGCTTCAGAAAACCCTCCTTTATATCTTGCATTTACCTTTATGTTTAGCCCTTTGTGCAACATGTGGGTTTTAAGGGCTTTCTTTATACAAGGGATCATGTTAGTTCCTGGAGATAAATAGAGCAAAGGAAGTGTAGCTACTGCCCTCATGGGTCTATAACATTATGAATAACCACAGAAACACTTGTAAAAATGTGTCATGTTAAATTTCATAAAAGAAAGTACTCAGTGGTCTTAAAAAACTAAGCATAAGAAAGTAGCCAGTTTCTCCTGTGCCATGGATCCTTGATAGTTTTTAGTAGCCTCTAACATGTCCAGTCTCACATGTGAAGAACTTGGAAGCTGTCATTACCATCCTCAAAATTATGACAAAGTCAAACAAACCGAAAGCCAGTGACTTTTTCAGGGAATGGAATTTACAGAGCAAATTGCTGCCTTAAAAATGAAGGAAAAGATGGGTGGATGCAGAGAATCGTAGTTTAGAGTTGATAGAAACTCTATAATGGGTGGAAGATCAGTGTCCACTAGCATGAGAGTTAAAAAGTCTAAGAGGAAGTTCCTCCATAGGGGTGGGGTGCACACTATGGTGAGTTTTTTCTCCAAAAGACATTCTAGATTCTCATGGAGAGATAGGGAAACATGAAAAGAGAAGATAGAAATTATCTTTTAAATATACCCTAAGCTTTCTGTTCTCCTTAATAAGCTTATTTTAGAAGAAAATTATTTTATCACAGTCTAAAGAATGGGTTTTTTTCCTGTATATGTGTATTTTTTCAAAAAGAATCATTAAAAATGTAAATTAAGAATTGGGTTTTTTTTCCAAAGCTCAATCCACTAGAGGGAAGGGAATAATCCTATTCAGACAAAGGACTGAACCCTTACCATGGGGAGATCTCATGCTTTGTCTCCTCCTACACCTTACCATATTAATGAAGTTTCGATAATATAGGGTAGCAAAGCTGAAGGAACTGCAAGCCTCAGACCCATTTAAGTCACTAGGGACTATGAGAGACAATAAAGGAGATAAAAACAAGGACACTAGAGGAAATTTCAGCCTCTGACATCACAGTGATGGCACACAGTAAACACAGCCTGACTCCTAAACCCAAAGCCTCACCTAAAGGAATCTACCTTCATTCCTTTTATCTAATGCATAACATCTGGCTTTCAACAAAAACTCACAGACATGGTAAAAACACTACTTGAAGAAGCCAAGCAAGGATCATTACCACACTCAGATAAGACAAACTTAGGAATTGTTTGAGGAATTTAAAAGAACTGTGATTGATATGGTAAAGACTCTCATGGAAAAGTGGACAACATGCAAGAACAGATGGGTCACATAAGCACAGAAATAGAAACTCTGAGAAGAATCAAAGTACTAGAAATCAAAGGTCTCATATATGAAGAATACCTTTAGTGGGCTAAACAACAGACTGGACATGGCCAAAGAATCAGAGAGCTCAAAGATACACCAATAGAGATATCCAAAACTCAAATGACAAAAAAAATAATAATTAAAAGAACAGTATGTCCAAGAACTGTAAGGCAAATACAAAAGTATATTGTAGCTGGGCGCAGTGGTGCACGCCTGTAATCCCAGCACTTTGGGAAAATGAGACCGGAGAATCACGAATTCAAAGCCAGCCTCAACAATGGCAAGGTGCTAAGCAACTCAGTGAGACACTGTCTCTAAATAAAAGAACACAAAGGGCTGGGGATGTGACTCAGTGGTCAAGTGCCTCCTGAGTTCAGTCCCTGGTATTTTATTTATATATATATATAGTACATGTAATAGGAATTCCAGAAGAAAAAGAGAAAAAGGAACAGAAGAAATATTTAAAGTAATGAAAGCTGAGAATTTTTCAAACTTAATGAGACAGACCACAGACCAAGGAAGCTCAGAGAATAACAAGCAGGATAAATACCAAAACAAACAAAAAAACCCCTATACCTTCTCATGTTATATTCGAACTGCAGACAACCAAGACAGAAAATCTTGAGAGAAGCCAGAGGAGAAAGTGACAGGCTCTTACCTATAGAAGAGCAAGGATTAGAAATGCATTGGACATCTCTTCAGAAACTATGCAAGCAAGAAGAGGGTGAGGTATTTAAAAATGTCAAAAAAGCCCACCAACCTAGAATTCTATTTCCAGTGAAACTGTTTTTTCAAAAGTGAGGAAGAAATAGACTTTCTTAGACAAAAACTGTGAAATTATTTGCTTATAGATCTACTTTACTTAAAATGTTAAGTTATTTAGAAGGAAAATTATATATAGGTTAGAAACTCAGATGGACATAAAGGAAAAGAGGGAAGTAAATTAATGTAAGATAATGTCTGTTAGATCTTAATTGATCTAACAAATGGTTTATTCAAAGGAATAAAATTAATATATTGATAATTATAGTTTATGAATAAGTAAAATGAAGATAGAGATGTTTCAGGGTATGGAAGGAGAGAGCAATTGAGAATGTTCTATTAGGGGGGTGGGATTGTAGCTCAGCAGTAGAGCGCTTGCCTCGCATGCGTGAAGCCCTGGGTTCGATCCTCAGCACCACATACAAAGCAATAAAATAAAAAAACATTGTGTCCATCTACAACTAAAAACATATTTTAAAAAAAGTGTTCTGTTGGACAGAAGATGTAGCTCAATGGTAGGTCACTTGCTAGCAGGCATGTGGCCGTGTTCCATACCTAGCACTACAAAAAAAAAAAAAAAAAGTACTCTATTGTATGGTACTTGCACTATTTATGAAGAAATAAATTGTTACTTGACAGTGGACTTGGATTAGTCATACATGTGTATTGCAAATCCTAACAATGTTTTAAATAAATATACACACTAAAAGAAATTAGAATGATGTACAATGTTCAATTAAAACCAAGGAAAACAGAAAAAGAGTGGGAGACAAAAAGTTGATGAATAGAAAAGGTACAAATATCCATATTATTCCAATTAAATCAATAACTCTAAATGTGAATGGTCTAAATAAATCAATTAAGACAAAGACTGCTGGAGCAGCTGGGCATAGTGGCACACACTTGTAATCCCAGCATTTTGGGAGGTTGAGACAGGAGAATCTTGAGTTCAAAGCCAGCCTCAGCAAAGCGAGGTGCTAAGCAACTCAGAACCTCTCTCTAAATAAAAACACAAAATAGGGCTGGGGATGTGGTTTAGTGGTTGAGTACCCCTGAGTTCTATCCATGGTACCAAAAAAAAAAAAAAAAAATGGAGCAAATTAAAAAATAAGACCTATATATACAGACTATAAAAATCTCACTTTAAATATAAAATACTAAATGTTAAGGGAAGCTATAGAATGTACAATGGCAAGAATGAGTGAACCCTAATGTAAACTGTGGACATCCAGTGATAATGATGTGTCAGTGTAAACAGATGGAAACAGATGTATCAAACTGGTGGTGGATGTTATAAAAAAGGCTGCTATTAATGTGTGGGGATGGGGTATGTGGAAGGTCTCTACACTCCTGCCCAGCTTAGCTGTGAACCTAAAACTGCTCCAAAAGGAAAATATATTTTTTATAAAGTAAAGGGATGGAGAAAGATATACCATGTGATCACTAATCAAAAGAAAGCTGGGGGGGGCGGTTCCAAGATGGCGGCCTAGACAGTCCACTCTGCGCTAGGCTCTCAAGGACCAGGGCTGGAAGTGGTGGAGGCGCCGTTTTCCAGCCAGCTTCCTGGCATCATTCTGCGGCTCAACATCCCACACAGGAATTTCGATCGTGTATGTGTGAGCACAGGATCACCGGGAGGCAGCGGGAGCCAGGAGGCGTGGCTTCGGCGCCGGCCAGAGAAACGCGGTCGCAGCCCGGGCCTTGGCCCAGGGCTCCGGCTATCTGAGACTGAGACTGGAAGTAGCGGGGTGCCATCTTCCCAACTAGTTGTTTGGCAACTCTCTGCGCCTTGCCGCCCCACGCAAGAGTCTCGCTCACGTGTGTGAGCGCAGAGCCACCAGGAGGCAACGGTAGCCGGGAGGCGCGTCTTTGGTGCCGGCCGGAGAAATGCGGTTGCAGCCTGGACCTCGGCCCAGGGCTACGGCTATCTGAGACTGAGACTGGAAGTAGCGGGGTGCCATCTTCCAACCAGTTTTTTGGCAGCTCTCTGCACCTTGCCGCCCCACGCAAGAGTCTCACTCGCGTGTGTGAGCACAGGGCCACCGGGAGACAGCGGTAGCCAGGAGGAGTGACTTCGGGGCTGACTGGTGGAGTGCACTTGTGGTGGGGGATCCGGCCCAGGGCTTCAGCCCGGTGTTTACCCCAGGCGTGCCGGGCCTGATTCCGCACAGGGTGCCTGGCCCCAGTGCCCACCCAACCGCGAGAGATTGCTAGCAGTTACTTCTGTGGACTGACTGTCTCCTGAGCGGAACCCCAGCTATTGTTCTTCGTGGACCACCTTCTAACACAGCAGAAATTCCTACACACCAGGGGGCGCAGGTGAACACCTGGGAGCAAACCTTGGCCACGGTGGAACAGCGACTCCACCAGCGGCCCAGAGTTTCACCTTGGCCTGGGACCAGTACCAAGGATACCAGCCGGGAAAGTCAAGCAAACAACGGACAACGCCAGCTACTGGAGGAGAAGTAATGAAACCCCGCAGGGAAACTATAACCATATAGGAGTTAAAACTGTAACACCTTGCATCAGCAGAGCTAGAAGGAAAGACACACAAACATCATGAGAAAACAAGGGAAGAAAATGACTCAAACAAACCAAGATACTACACTCCCAGAATCCATGGGCTGTACAGCAGGAGGAATGACAGAACAGGAATTCAGGACATACATAATTAAAATGGTCAGTGACTTAAAGAATGATATAAGAGAGCAAACCAAGTCAGCAATAGATCACTTTGATAAAGAGATTCGTAGGCAAATACAGGAAGTAAAAGATCACTTCGATAAAGAGATACACAGGCAAATACTGGAAGTAAAAAATCACTTCAATAAGGAGATAGAGATTCTGAAAAGGAACCAAACAGAAATCCCTGAAACGAAAGAAACAATAAACCAAATAAAAAACTCAATAGAAAGCATCAACAGCAGATTAGACCACTTAGAAGACAGAACCTCAGATACTGAAGACAAAATATTTAACCTGGGGAATAGAGTTGAGCACACAGTGAAGATGGTAAGAAGCCATGAACAGAACATCCAAGAGCTTTGGGACAACATTAAAAGACCAAACTTGAGAATTATTGGGATAGAAGAAGGCATAGAACTCCAAACCAAAGGAATGAACAACCTATTCAGTGAAATAATATCAGAAAACTTTCCAAATATGAAGAATGAATTGGATAAT